>JAQFZU010001280.1:0-14530 GCA_034696185.1 Henia vesuviana | reverse complement strand
TTTAGAAGTTTTGTTTGGTGTTTGGCCTTGTTGTATTGTTTGTATTTCTTCCGAGTATGTTGATTGTTGAACCCATTGTCGTGACCCGAAAGGGTTGGGTTACAATAAACAGCCGCGACTAAATGTCGCGACAATAAACACCTTGATGGGCGCAGCCAAACATGTGGTTCTCGTCCATCGCCGTGTTTCAGGGGAACCCCTGTGGCCTGAATATCGGGCCAGCCGCCACCTTGGAGACACTGTCCCACTTTACATACCACCCAGAACGGCCAAAATTGACCAATGACCTGACGGCATTCGCCTAACTCCCCGCCAGGGGAACCGAGACTTTAAAGGGTCTCGGCTGCCGGAACTCGGTACCAGAACTCACAACAATCAAATCACTAATGCACCTCAACGAATCTCACGTGATCAAGCCTTATTCAACGAAGAAAAGGAGTGACCGAGGACAGAGGACCAGCGAGAGAATTGTTTCGCATCACGAAATCGTCGACTAAGCCCGAATCGGCATCGACGCGTGCTGCACTGGAGAACCCCCAGAAAACGGACTTTTGCCCGCTCGACGGTTGAGCCGTCGCTCCCCACAGCCGGACCGTAATAGGATTAAGTATCCTTTTTAATTGACTATTGTTTCACACTTGTAAACCTAATTATCTAAAGTAAGAACCCCGGCTCCTTAATGTTAATTGGTGACCATTTGCATTTCAAAGAATAAACAAGTTGTTTATTGTAACTGTCATCTTTGCTTTTATTTATCTGACTGCGAATTTCGCCATAGGGTTATATCGAGTAATTACTCTCAAGGTACAATCACAGGTCGGAATCTAATCAATCCCGATTCAAATAGAAATTTATCGGTAGTCGAAAGTAAATTTAAATAGCAGCACGACACCGGGGGGCCTGGCCGGGATCAAAACATTATTCTTTCGAATAATTTGATTCCACAGAACCTGAGATCACCTAGATTAAGATTTAATTTTTTTTGGCGTTTTTTCTAAAAGATAAATATGGCGGATGATATTCCAAAGACAACTGACTCGATTAGTCAGCGAGTCAAATCGCGTAGCCGAAAGAAGGGTCGGCCGTCGCACCCTCAAAATCTGACGAGTGCGGATCAATTTCCGCAGCCAGGAGTATCGTCGATACCTGGAGGTGCAGTTATACAACTGCAGACCGCAGCGTCACCGGCAAGCCAAACGGTTGCGACAGATAGACCGCAAGCGCTGCCCGGAAGGTCGCCATCGCCGCCAATATTAGCAAATATTTTTTTGCAATCGGCGGACGAATCGACGAACCAGCCGGATGCAACCATGGGGTTGCAATTGCCAATGTCACATGGCAGTGGGGACGAATCGGAGCATTCTCACCTAACACAATCGAGCGTAATAGACCCGAACGCGCAACGGGCAATGACACCACCAAACCCGTTCACGCCCGCAAATAAAGGGCGGAGTACTCAAACGAGTACACAGACAACGAAATCACCATCACAGCTGCAACTAAGCACACCAAGCGCACCGACACCCGTCGTGAGCCCACAGCCACAGCCCTTGGCTACCCCACCGCCGGATGTCACACGATTAGACGATCAAACGCTAATGATGATGCAGATGGCAATGGATTTCGGAATTCAACTCAAAAGTGGAATGACACTGGAAGACGTGGTAAAAGAAACTTTAATCACTCGACGTCAGCGTCGCGAGACAATGACGGGAAGCCATGCCTCAAGCACGACTCGGAGTAGCCGATCCACGAGTAGATCAACAAGGTTTACTCCATCGCCACCACGAGCTCCAACCACCACTCAAGCGGTGATCCACAAACCACCCCGACGTGTCCGATTGTCACAGCAACCATCCAAATCGCCACTGTCGCGTTCCAAGAGCCGAGTACGACTAGAGGATTGTTTCGAACCTGACCCAAACCCACAGCAAACACCAACGGCGGTCACACCCGAAACTCAAGTCAGAAATTTAATTTCTCAGTTGGTCGAACAACAAAATATTCGACACGAGTCGACTCGACCCGTCACGGAACATGGCCCGACTGAGAGAACTCCGACACACATGGAACCATCGCGCCAGTATTGCGCTGAAACAGGAAATCGCCCCGAGAAAAGCGATTCACCACCAGCGGAGCGCCACCTATTGAGAGATTCAACGACAAGGCGATTTGAAGAACCCATGACGTCATCAGATGACGACATCCGGTCTCTCAGCCCCACGTCGACTCTCGAGGGCAAAACGAGAGCACGCGTCGCCATTGGGAGGCCAACGCGACGACTCGAGTCGAGTCATCGTTCGCCAACTGAGCAGCCCAGGGAATTAAACCCCTCGGCAGCAGAAAGTTTTCCGCATGGCGACGCAACCTTGCCAGCCAATATAAGAGCCACATTAGAGGCTTTTTGGCAAGAGAAAGAAAAATCTCGTGCCCCAGAGGGCGTACCAGCACCCGAATTAGCACAAGAAAGTGCTCGGTACCGACGACATATCGTCGAAGAAGTCGGAACGCCAACTAACATCAAATGGGCATCAGTACACCCCCTTAAATTCGATGGAACTTGGACGGCAAGCACAACGTGCCTCGACGAAATTGTTCAGGTAGCAAACGCAGTTCACATTGACCTAGATTATATGTTACGCCATCACATGTCAGTCGTTATGACGGGACCCGCCCTCGAATGGGTAAAAAATGGTCGCTTCTGTGAATGGATGGATTTTGTCAAGGCTTTTTTGAGCGCCTACGGCGAAAGTCGAATCGTAAAAGGTGAAAGGGCCCTCACAATAAAGCAAATTTTAGGCGAAGAAATAGGCCCATACCTACAACAATGCGAATTGGTCTTCAACGACCAAACCGAACCAATGAGCGATGAGACTAGGGGTCTGGTCTATCTCCGAGGGCTCACAGAGTATTCGAGATCCATTTTGAAAAACACCCAGATGCCCAGACATGGCACTTACACCCAAATGCGTCAGTATGTTCAAGATCATGCGAGATCAATTGACGAAGATTATCAATCGACGCTGCCAGCAACCGAAAAAACGGCGAAGATACAATATCAAGCTAAGTTGGAAGCAGCTGCAAAGACAACAGACAATATTCTTTGTCCACCATGGCAACTCGCGCTCACCGACCCAGATCTGAGCGCCAAAGTCGCCGAAGCTGCAAAGAAAAACCCGTACCAGACGCCTAAGACAAAGACTAAAGCGTTTGCGGCAAAAACCACTGAAACAACAGACAGTACGAAAAAGGAATCAGAAAATTCATCAACTTCCGACACCGAATCAACATGTGATTTCGAGAACTTACCCGTACATTATCGGAATGAAGATGACGAAGAATTCGTCAGCCGAGCCTGTTTAATTAATAAAGCTCCAACTTTTCGGCCAAAACTAAGGAGACCGGAAAAACATAAAAAAACCACCAGAAAAAACAAACAACCCATAGTCAAAGCCGCAAGAGTCACGCCAACCCACGACGGACTCAAGGGCGACTCGCCAAACAACTAAAGGCGACCGGGACACCTGTTTCTCATGCGGTAAATCGGGACACTGGTCCAAGGACTGCACAGTAAAACCCATCGCACGAAAAGAGCTTACAAACATGAAGGAGGAGTTTAAGGCAGAATTGAAGAAATTGACCGAGGAATTGGCAAAAAACGTCAATCTGCAGACACCGGCAGCCGCAAGCAAGTAGCCACCGTGTCGTCCGCCAAGCCCTCGGATTCTAGCTCAACAATCACCTGCTTCAACAAGACCGACACCGACTTTGCAGTCAACATTCGAGTCGCGTTGGATCAGATCTCTGAACTAACCATGCCGATACCAAAGCCTAATCCCAAACCTTCCAATCCTAAAATTCCTACCAAAAATCCCAAACCTCCCGACCCCAAAGTAGACTCAAAACCTTCCAATCCCAAAAAACCGATAATAAATGTCGAAGTTACCAACCCTCGGCCACCAGACCCTAAACCGCCCGACCCCGATGTCGAGAAATTGGCGCACGAGTTTACCCATGCTCTCACCGTAACATCATGGTGTGACAAGTTGCCACAACT
Organism: Henia vesuviana; assembly: GCA_034696185.1. Classification (NCBI taxonomy): domain Eukaryota; kingdom Metazoa; phylum Arthropoda; class Chilopoda; order Geophilomorpha; family Dignathodontidae; genus Henia; species Henia vesuviana. Next base: position 10,473 of record JAQFZU010001280.1, on the reverse strand, counting down.
CGCTGCCGAGACCCCGACTCGGGAACGCCACCTGGCAGCGAACAAGTGCAAATCAACTGACAAAGATCTGTCGTTATTTCAAATCCAGGTAAAAAGAGAAAAATTATTTGGAATGCTCGATTCCGGAGCGGACCGATGCTATATCGCATCGAGACTGGTCGCTAAACTGAAATTGACCGAGGAAATAAAGCCGGTTAAGAAAAATCTAAAAGTTGAAACCGCCGACGGCTTAGTCGAACCGACTGGAGTCATGTTTTTGCCAGTAAAATGGCATTATGAACATTTTACACATCCAATGATAGTATTACCCCAAGAAACCACTCTTCTTCTCACCGGTAACGACCTTATGCGACAGTTACGCATACGACCGAACCCGGTTACCAGCTCATGAAATTTCATTCGCAACGATGACGATCGACGGGAACTGCCTGAGCCACCAAACTTCATGAAGGAAGCTGCCGACAGGGAGGAATGGAGTGGAAATTTAAAAAAATTTATCTAAGATTATGATTTTAAGGCGTTCACTGCCGAACGCAGACGGGAAAATATCATCGACACTCTTGTCGAAGACGCAAAATTGCAACTAAACGAAGCCACACTGCTGCATCGAGCCCTCAAAAAATTTGAGTCAATATTGAACAAAAAACCGGGAAGGACGCACCTGGTCCAACATGAGAATTTACTCTCGGTCAATAAACCAGTGAGAGTACCGTTCCGCGGTTTAAACCCACACAAGAGGGAAATCATTAAAAAAACTCTGTCAAGAATTAATCGACGCAAAGATAGTAACCCAAGCCACGGGAGAGTACGCGATGCAGATTGTTCTCGTCATGAGACCCGGCAGCGAACCAAGATTGTGCATTGACTTCCGACCGTTAAACGCCATTACGGTCATTGATCCCATCCAGATGCCTTCAATCAACGCAATACTGCGGGAATTGGGACATTTCGGGTAGGTCACAACTATTGACTTATCCAAAGGCTATTGGCAGGTCGAGCTACGACCAGAAGATCGCATCAAAACCGCTTTCTATTCGCCAATAGGACGTTTGATGTTCAACGTCATGCCCTTCGGACTCGTGAATGTGCCGGCCACGTTTCAACGTCTTGTCAAACGCGTGCTTGGCAAAGCATTGCATAAGTTTGCATGGGCATACCTCGATGACATAATAATTGTCTCAAGCACCTTTGAAGAACACTTAGAGCACATAAAAACAGTGCTAAACAAGCTGGCGGAAGCTGGGCTCCACGTCCACTCCGCCAAAAGTAAATTCTGCCGCAAGGAGCTTGCGTTTCTGGGCTACCGAATCGGTGTCAACGGATTGTCAATTGAACCGACCACAATTAAGGCCATCATCGATTATCCAGCACCTCAAGACGTTAAAGGAATACAGTGTTTCTTGGAAATGGTTAATTTTTTTAACTGCACGCTCGAACATTTTGCGACAATTGCCACTCCCATCACCAATCTCCTAGCAAAAGAAAAGGAATTTTTGTGGACCGACGAATGTCAAGCGGCCTTCGACAGCATTAAGGAAATGCTGACTAACGTCGATGTGATGCCACTTCCAGACCTGAATAGAGAATTTTCTCTTCACATCGACGCAAGTCGCATCGGCTTAGGAGCCGCCCTCATCCAAGTTCACGAAAGAGACAAAAAGTCCCTACCCATGCCATGCATGTTTATCAGCAGGAAATTACAAGCCGCCGAAAAGAATTATTCGGCAACTGAATTAGAAAGTCTAGCGGTTGTGTGGGCTGTTCGAAAGTTCCGCCCATATCTAGAATACACTCGTTTTGTAGTCCAAACTGATCATCAAGCATTGAAGTGGCTAATGTCACTCAAGGAGCCGTCCGGCCGCCTCGCTCGATGGCAACTGAAATTGATGGCAAACGACATGGAGATCGAATATAAACCGGGAAAATATAATGTCGTTGCCGACGCACTCTCGCGTGCACCAATCGAATACAAACCCTCACCGGAAGAATTTGGCGATAGCGATGAAACGATCGCATATTGCCCGTTGGCAGCAACGCCATGGGTAATTCCAAATTTAAACGTTTTGCCAGCAACATCAGAAAAAGACGACAAATTCAAAGCATACTGGACTAGAAGATACTTACTTGCACCGGATGATAAAAACCTCAATCATCATAAGCCTAATATGACACCGAGGATAGACAAACCGCATCTCAAAGCATTGTTTTCGGCCGTCGCCAAGAAAACGAAATACGTTCCGCCGGCGCGCGCCAAGATTGTCAGCGCCCAGAAACAAGATGACTTCTGCAAACAATGGTTGGAGTTTCTAAATAATGAAACTTATCCATTTGACGTGACCACACCGGCTCAGAAACAGACGTTCAAAATGGCCGCCTCAGCCTATACAACAGAAGCCGAATTATTGGTTAAACACCATTCGACGCTTCAAAGCGATATGTCTGAGGAGGAAAATGTGCTCAAAATCATCGTACCCACATCATTACGACATCAGATTTTATGGCTACTCCACGGCCACCCATTGGCCAGCCACTCAGGAGTGGCACGCACAGTACATCGTGCGAGGCAAATGTATTATTGGCCACAAATGCAACGAGATATTGTTCGCTTTGTAAGGCAGTGCCAAAGATGTCAGGCATGCAAACCACGGAAAAAAGCAAAGTATGGGTCGATTGCATTAGGCCCGTACGTCCCATGCGAATGCTTAAGCATCGACCTAATGGGGCCAAAACCAACGTCAAAAGATGGAAATGCGTACGTCCTAGTAATTATGGATGTTGCAACTCGGTGGCCCGAGTTGTATCCATTGAGAAAACCCACCGCCAAGAAAATTGTCGAATGCTTGTACGATGTGTCGCTCAAATTTGGATTCCCAAACAAAATCGTGTCGGATAATGGACCACAATTCATTTCCCGAGTTTATAGGGAATTCTGTGAGAAATTTAAAATCGAAATGAAACACACATCGACTTATCACCCTCAGGCAAATCCCGTCGAGAGGTTGAATCAGGACATCAAGTATGCCATCGCAGTGTTTACAGATACTCACACCAGGTGGGACGAGTACCTGCGAGAAATCGCATTCAGCATTTGTTCGACGGTTTCAAGAACGAGAGGATTTTCACCAGCGTACTTAAATTTTGCCAGGGAGCTCCGAGTCCCATGGGATCACCAAATTCCCGACTCAATCTTGAGCATCAACCCGGAAAACCCTCATGAGTACGTACAGCAACTTGAGAAGACAATAAGAAATACCTACGCCCACATGAGAGCACATGTGACTGATCTGCAAGAAAGATCAAGCACACATACCAGCGAATTGCCGTTCGCAAATTACAAAATAAACGATTTGGTATGGAAGTCAGCACACATTCTCTCCAGTGCCGAGAAAGGCATTCAAGCGGGCATTTCCGACCTCAGAGATGGCCCATTTGTCATCGAGGAATGTCACGGCAGGAACGCGTACAAATTACGCAAATTAGTGGACAATGTCATCCATCAGTCCATCCCGGCAACTCAACTAATGCCTTATGTCCCGCAATTTCCACAAGAAATTTAGACAAACAACCAAATGGAGCCGGATCCGAAAATAACACCATCGGACACACTGTTTCCGCCCCGAATTAAATTTCGAAACGGGGAGGAAGCGGGAGTAAGCAAAACTCCCGAAATAAACGGCAAAACGGACTCAGGAAAAATTTCCGAGTCACAAAAGACGATGGCAGAGTCAGAAAAGTTAAAATCTGACGAAGAATTGCCAGAAATTGACGAAAAGACATTACGAGAAATTCGTACACAAAAAAGGGAGACTAATAATCTTCCAACCCGACGAGGCCTGCGAACTCGACGCCCAAACCCATTAATAAAGGGTGGAAAAGTCGTAGGTCAAAACTAAAAAATAAATCTTCGAATAAAAAATTCAAAGCAGCGACAAATCAGTCGCTACGAAATAAATTTCGAAGCAAATACATATTTGCCAACTTCAATTATGCGTTGAAATAGAAATAAACAGAAAGCAGCAAACAGTGATTTGCTGAGCTCACTTTAAGAAATAAATGGAGATCGCAAATAATTTAGTCGCAACGATAAAAATTTTCGGAGCAAATAAAATTTTGCCATGTTTTCATTTAAAATTAATGAAAACAAGAAGTTCAAAACAGCAACATCAATTGCTACCATAATTAGGTCGCTGTAATTACAGCGAAATTAAATAAGTTTAACACTAAAATTTTGGTCACCGCATACTACCACCAAATAGTAAATTGACCATCGTCAAATCAATAAAACACTTACCAATAAACGAAGAAACATGACTGGAAGTCACTTCAAGTCGTCAAACGAAAAGAAACCTGAAAATTAACACCATAATCCAAACGGGACAGAGAAACTAGGAAAATGTTTCTAAGTCCAACAGTCAAACGCCGACTAGTGGCGAAATTGAAAACCAATGAGGCAAAGATCAGGGGCCAAGCATCACCACCTGATGCCCAAGTGTCAAATTATGACAATGTTAGGGGACCAACCATTATTGGTTGGGGAGGTCAAATTGACCACGTGCCCCAGTCTTACGACTTTTCTCAAAGCCTAAACAGCTGAGGAATTTTGCCGTGCCTTTTGCGAATTTTTGTGCCTGTTTCTTCCAAAAAATTTTCATCAATGGAAAATCGAAGCCAATCGAAGCCAATGGAGGAGGAAAATCAGGAGGAACTCCTGGTCGACCTGGATAAAGAGGGATAGATGATGCTCGATGAGGCGACTGAGGAGCAGGGAAATGCGGTAAGACCAGATAGAAAGTGATTTTAGTGTTTGAAATCCAAATGGATTTTCGCAATTATTCTTTGCTAAAACTGAATACGTCAACAAACGTATAGCGATTAAAATTAATCGCCGCCGAAAATATTTTATAAAATTCGTTATCGCAATAAATATTGCGTGAGAAAAAATTCTTTCTCAATGTCAACTAAGTGGCAAACTGTGATTTCTTTTCTCACACAGAGTGGAATTTTTGCCACAATAAACGGTTCGATTTTTTTTGGGGGGATTTTAATTATCGCCAGATGAGAAATTTTCGTGGGAAGGAATTGTTTTGATTATGACTTGAATTTTATTTTTTTTTGGAAATAATTAGTTTCCTTTTAAATGTTTTTTTTTTATTATCAATAGTCTCTTGCTTAAATCACAGAAAAACTTTCTTTTTACGATCTACTCATTTCATTTTGCGTATATTTTATTACGTGACAAAATGTTTTCCTTTGCAGTCGACTTTCGTTCGATTGTAAAGTAATATCAATTTATTTATTGGTGCGATCCCTCGTATGTTTACGTTGGCGTTTATAATGCACTTTGGTCCTAGGGAGAGCCCCAATGAAAATCAAACTAATGTTTTTTTTGGAGAAGAAGGTTTCCCATTACAAAGATTTTTTTACAACCGATAATTGTTTGAAGTCGAAAAAGTTTTATTTTAAACATAAACCCACGTGGTAAAATTAGTACTCACACTAATTTTGGAACCCCAAATTGTTTTGTTTGGTTGAACTAATTTTTTTTTGCGTTTGTTTTGTTCAAATTGGTTAAAGTTGAAAAGACGGAAATGATAATACTCTGTTTGAACATTTATAAAAATGCAACATGTTCTCGTGAGGGGAATTTAGTCGTTGAATTAAATCTCCTACGAGTTGGTTTGATAACCAATGAATTTCGTTTCCGGGATCAGTCGAATTTTTTAAATTTGAATTTGATTCAATGAAACTGTTGATTTTTCGAGTGCCTTAAATTTTTATTTATTTAAAATTTTTTTAACCAAGTTTGATTTTTTTTGGTTTGATTCTCCGTTAGTTTTATTGTTGATTTCTTTTTCAAAAAAATCTGATTGTTTTTTTTTATAAATATATGGGTCTCCTCGAATTTCTATTTCAAGTTGAGGACTTTACTATTCCCTTTTGGAATTTTTTTTGATAAAATAAACTTTAACGGAATTTTACTACACGGGTTAAATTTCTGAGGGGCTTAATTTTGACCGATCGCCATATGTGAACGTTACCCTCACAATGGGTGACGATTTTCACGAAGGGTAGTAATTGAGTGTTGCCCCAATTTCCCAGTGTTTGTGGAAACGAGACGCCCTTGTAAAGGCATTTAGTGGGAAGGGATGCTCTCTCAAAGAGCCGACGTGAGATGACATGGAAAAACACCCTATGCGGCATCAACCTGATGCCTTGTGACGTGATAGAGTCTCAACTTTATTACTCACACGCGCCCTAGTTGGTTTTGTCCGAGGACTTTCCCTAAAAGGAAAGTGATCTCTTTTCCTGTTCTTTTCTTTTTATTGCTAAAATAAAAGGGGGAAAATTTTGTAAATTTTGGTTTGCAAAAAAGATTTTTTTACGTAGAAAAAATTTTCTTTCGCCGTAACTTGCGGCATTTAGCCTAACAAAAAATATTCTTGTTTTTTTTTTTCAATAGGAATACCTTTCGCACCCAATTCGATGGGAATTTACTAACATTGAAGAATATATTCGCTCTAATGTCCAAACTGGGTCAAGTCCAATTTCACCTGTTCTTACCTCTATCGCTCCACTCTTCTTCGAAACGTGAAAATTCACCGCTAGAGGAAGCCCACTATTAGTATACAACGTTTTTTTTTTAGTTTGTTCTTTTTTGTGGACTTGGAACTTACAATTTCGGTGTGTATCCACCGACGGCAGCCATGGTTCGACTAAACGAAGGGTGACGTATTTACGTCCAACTGAGAAGCCCTATTTGCTGGAGCGACTAAGAAAATTATTTCTTTTACTGTCTCTTCTCCCCTTCACCTTGTTCCGACCTAATTAATGTATAATTAATCTTTTAGGAGGCCCAGTGCAAACCACCGGCACCACCGCCGTTGGAGGATACGCAGCAGCCAACCGGATGGAGAGGTGAGCCACCGCCGATCATTCGGCAGGCTCTGCCTCAAGTGTCCGACTCTCAATTGAGAAGTCAGTACTGGCAAGCGTGCCAGCGATGATGGGGTACGAACCGTACTCTCATCTCCTGCTTTCCGCCGGAAATGCAGGCGGCCCTAGAGCGGGCCATCCCGACAAAAATAGATCCGCCAGGACCACTTTTTCACCCATTGGTGGTGCCACTATTTGGTGGCGTCGCTTTCGAGCGAAGGCGCTACCAGCAATGGTGCGATCAACCCGAAGAGAGGTCCCGTATCCAGCGGGACGAGCGCCATCGAGTGTACGCCATCGTTAAGAGTACCGTCCGGGGCGTTCTGCGAGAGTACGACGTTTCACCGGCACAGGAGCGAGAGCTCTTGGATTCAACAGCACACACGCCAATCCACGGAATCGGTCACGTCGCAATCCGAAGTCGGTGGGCAGCACACACGCTGGCATGCTTTCATATCATGCCGGCCCGCTGCCGAGGGGACCGACGAGACCGACAAAATCAGCGGACCCCGCGACTATGGGTACCATCAGAGCGCCGAGAGGCCGCCACCGTCCAATCACGGGACCGGTCGCGCTCACCCAGAAGCCGAGCCTCTTCGGCTGCTCCCTGGAGTGAGAAGGAGGGGAGCTCGCGACAAATGTCGCGGCCAAAACGACGAGAGTTGCGACCTGCAAAACCGGTGCGTACTCGTAACGCACACGCACCACCGCCAAGGACAATTCATTTTTACCCGAAACGGCCTCAAACACCACCGTCGCCATCTCCTTCAATTAAAAGGGAGTTGGCCAGCCTCAACGAGAGGTTTATGCGTACTACGCGTCAGCAACCATTGTCTCCACCAAGGACCGTGCAGATCTCGCCGGTTCGACCGCCTTCGACGCCATTATTACCGCCTCCTAGATTCTTAGCGCCAACGATGATGGATTACGCGCCCCTTTTTTCCCATCCGAGAGACCACTGACCTGCGCGAGGTCATCACTCGACGCCGCCACCAGCCGCACTTCGACGCGGATCGGCGACATCGACAGTGGACTCTGGCCCACCGGGACGAGGGACCAGCCATTGAAGACACCAATGCGAAATGGCGACAGACGGTGAGCCACCCCGAGCTCGCACCCAGCGCATCGACCAACCCAAGCGTCGATTTGGACGGTCACGAGCGACAGAGAGCTCTGCAATGGACCGAGGCCGTCCGACCGGCACGAACGCTTTTGCGAAGTGCCGACAATTTCCAGAGGCACAAGGTCTCTCGCACGACCGAGCGCTTGCGACAAATTTGTCGCCAATTTGTCGCGGATGAACACCGAGGAGACCCGCACCGACGAAACGAGCGTCGGTACGGCTTAGAAGAAGCCGTAGGATGGGTGATTAGCCCCATCTGCTTCGCTGATTGCGAAGAGGCCTTCGCGGCTGCAACCGTCGTCTTGCATGAAGCAAACGACGCCCCACCCGGGGTCGCCGCACTGTGGCGAGATCTACAGCCAGACCGAGACCAGCTCCGTCGCCGCCTGTGGCGCAACGAGGTCGAACTCAGTAACCTGGGAGAATCGACCAAGCGCGCTCGCCAACGTTTCGCGGCCCAGAAGCCAACTACCATCCCAACTAGGACGGCAGTCCTTCCACCGCCTCCACAGCAGCCCGCTCCGACTCCGATGCCAACGGCGACGGTCGATTTTGGACAACTCACCATGCTCGCCCAGGCAATCCTGGCCGCCCAACCACAAGTCCCAACGATTCCTGTCATTCACTCGCTGCCGACTGTACCAGTGATGGACGCCCGCATCCATCGCGACTTTCCTCACCTGAGGATGTCCGCGAGAACCCACGCCTCCCTGGCGACCGCGCCAGATCGCGGTCAAAGTGTTTATCGCTGGCTGCGGACCGCAGTTCGCGGTCAAGCGGACAACCGACTCAGGTTGAGACTCCTGCACGCTCACAGAGTCCCCATCAGCGACGATGAGAGACGAGAGTTGCGACCGAAAGCCCGAGCGCCATTAATTTTGCTCAGTGAGGTTTGGCTTCATCTCAGAAAATACGTCAATGAGCAACCACCCGACTGCGCTCGCTACCTCGTGAACGAGAGTGGTGACCCCTTCGCAACGGCAAGCCGCCTTCCGGAGGATCCACCGGCGACGGCCAAGGATGCAGTGCCCAACCCACCACCGCCGCCACCACCCCCACAACCACGTTGCCGCCCTAATCGCCCGAAGAACAAGGATTGAAGTATTGCGATGTGAATCGCTAGGAGGGGGACGTGTCGTGACCCCAAAAGGTTGGGTCACAATAAACGGCCGCGACTAAATGTCGCGACAATAAACACCTCGATGAGCGCAGCCAAACATGTGGTTCTCGTCCATCGCCGTGTTTCAGGGGAACCCGTGGCCTGAATATCGGGCCAGCCGCCACCTTGGAGACACTGTCCTACTTTACATACCACTCAGGGCGGCCAAAATTGACCAATGACCTGAGGGCATTCGCCTAACTCCCCGCCAGGGGGACCGAGACTTTAAAGGGTCTCGGCTGCCGGAACTCGGTACCAGAACTCACAACAATCAAATCGCTAATGCACCTCAACGAACCTCACATGATCAAGGCTTATTCAACGAAGAAAAAGAGTGACCGAGGACAGAGGACCAGCGAGAGAATTGTTTCGCATCACGAAATCGTCGACTAAGCCCGAATCGGCATCGACGCATGCTGCACTGGAGAACCCGCAGAAAACGGACCTTCGCCCGCTCGACGGTTGAGCCGACGCTCCCCACAGCCGGACCGTAATAGGATTAAGTATCCTTTTTAATTGACTATTTTTTCACACTTGTAAACCTAATTATCTAAAGTAAGAGCCCCGGCTCCTTAATGTTAATTGGTGACCATTTGTATTTCAAAGAATAAACAAGTTGTTTATTGTAACTGTCATCTTTGCTTTTATTTATCTGACTGCAAATTTTACCATAGGGTTATATCAAGTAATTACTCTCAAGGTACAATCACAGGTCGGAATCTAATCGATCCCGATTCAAATAGAAATTTATCGGTAGTCGAAAGTGAATTTAAATAGCAGCACGACACCATTTAATCCAAATATTAATACTATTATTAATTTCGTCTGTTGTTAAACTTCCCAATTCACGATATTGTTTGCGGCAACCTTTGATGAAACGAATGACGTATGCTGTGATTCGTAATGTTTTATTGTAATTATTGATACGTTTTATATCAATTAATTCTTCATATTGTATTATAACATTACAGGGTTTAGATGTCTTTTTTGACTCTTGTTCTGCAACGACCATATCTTGATTCGTAAGTATTTGTTGTTTAAGCCAATTCGTTTCGTCTGTAATCCATTGTGGTCCTTTCCACCACGGATTTGAATTTTTTAATTCAATTGCTGAAATCCCTTTTGTTAATAAATCGGCAGGGTTTTCTTTACCTGGACAATGTTTCCAGTTTTCAAATTTTGTAATTTTTCTGATTTCTGTTGTTCGGTTGGATACAAATGTTTTCCATTTTGATGGGTTGCCATAAATCCAATGTAA
>JAQFZU010001279.1:0-14540 GCA_034696185.1 Henia vesuviana | reverse complement strand
TATAATAAAAAAACTTACTCGTAAAGCCACTGTTGTGTATTCAGTCAACGCAGAAACGTCGACAGTCAACTTTCGTAACAGACGAAGTAACATACTGGGCTGCATTTCCCTGTAATAATTTTTTTTTAATTAACAAAAAAATCATAATAGGACGAATTAAAATTCTAACTTGGTTAAAGCAACCAGGAAATCCGAAACGGCTTCTCTTTGTCCTTTAGTTAACAATTTGCATTTGGATAATCTATAAACCGTATGCAGTGTCGCTTCCATAAGCGTTGCATAGTTATCGGCATCGGCAAAAAATCTGCAATATTTGATGAGTAAAGGCAGAATTGAATTACCAATATAGCGATTGAGTGCTAATGCCATATCACTTTCACCAATTTCGGGCTAAAAAAAAATAAAAAAGTAAATTGATATCAAATTTAGAAATTTGTAATTAAATTTTCTACCTTTTCCAACATTGTTGCCGCTCTTAAATCGGGAAGAAAAGCGTTTTCAAGAATCCGGAAAAAGATCTCACGCTCTTCAATACCATAGACACGTTCTAAGAACATGACTATCGATTGTTTATGATTTGGGGTGAGTCCGGATGGTAAATCGCTTTTCGATTCTCCAGAAATAGTCGTGAAAAGTGGGAAATTGATACTCAAAACACCCTCGAGATCTTCAAGAGGAACGAGAGAACGTAAAATGGCTCTCGCTCGCAACGATTCGTTTTTTCCCTACGAAATAAAAATAATCAAAAATAATCAAAAATTATAATTTTTATTTACCATTTCTATGATGGCTGCATCGGGTGCGCAACGACCTAATAAATCAACGAGAACACAATAAAAATTTAAAATGGCAGCGCCGAGATCGACATAATCTTCATCTTCGTCATTGGGAACCGGATGATTAATTGGAGGTTCGGCTGATCCTCCTGGGATGTAATCTCTGAGCGCATTAATTTTTTCAGACATTTTATTCGCTTCGATAATCGCTTGAAGTAGTCCCTCGCCTTCGCCTCTTAAAGCCGGGCCCAAACATTCGGGACGACGAATTAAGAGACGGATTACGAGATTCGAATTTTCTTCTACACTTTCACCATTGACCCAGACACAAAATCTGAGAAAATCCAAATATCGTTCGCCTTCAACCGGATCCCAACCTATATCCGGGTATTGTTTTTCCAGCAACTCCTGATTGGATTGAAGACCACAACGTGAGAGATAAACAGCGATTTTTTCCAATAAATGTTCACGCAATGCAAGCGCTAATTCGTTATTCTCCATCACCGACGAATACGCAACATCCAATGGTGTAGAACCACGTAAAGATGGGCGAGCTGAACGTAAACACAATTTTTAAAAAAAATTTTTAAAAATTAACATTATTAATTACCTAAAAGAATATTGGCGTTATCCAATAGAAAACTAAAATGATCAAACATAGCCTTCTGATTGACTTTGCTACTGCGGCAGAAATAACAAAGGAAACGACAACACGCCACAACCATTTCGTGCGATGTATCCTAAATGAATTAATCAGCAATTTCAACATTTGATTCTTATTTCAAATACAAATTTTAACCTTTTTCTTAGTCTCTTCTTGCGTTGCCCCAGTCGGTACATCGGATTGAGTTTGTGCTCTGCGACCAAGTGTGTTCATCATGACCGCCATAACGTCTTCGTGCACGCGTAAAATTCGCATCAAATCGGGATGTTGGAAGAAAACTCGATTTCTTACGAATTCCCATAAGCTGAATCTCAATAATTCCTCTTCCTCAGGACCCATTTGAACGGGCAAAAGTCTTCTTATTACTCCCAGATATTTGAGTAATTTACTGATGTCCATTTTGCTCTTTTTCGCGATCGAATACGAACTATGAAGCGCCTGCATAATTTCACCGACCCCATTGTATTGACGTAATAACAAACCGAACATTTCTCTTATCAAAGTATTGCTTTCCAAGGCGCTTTCTTCGGCCCAAAACACGATCGTTTTAATTAAAACTTGGCGGAAATTCTCTTCTGGTAATAATTTTCCTTCATTTGCATCTTGCTTCGTGTTCGATTCCAGTTTCTTGACCAAACTGATCAATTGATTCAACTTCTGCTTCCACATTCGACCTTCATCTGCCGGTTTTGCGGCCTCGCCTCCGTCATCGCCCTGGTTCACGCTGATTTTGGTCATTAGTTCCGAATGGTAGTTTTTGAGTCTTTCTCTGAGATCATCGTTACAAGGACACGAATCGCCCGAATCGTCTTCCAAATTCTTGAAATTCAAAATACCCATCATTTGCTCTTTCGGTGGACAACGGAATTCTCGAGTCTTTTTAGCGGCGACTGCGGGTGGTAAATCCGATTGTTTGATTTCGATGTATCGTCGCAGTTGATCCTTGAATTGAATAAAAAATAATATTAAAATTGTAAATATTTAATTATTATAAATTCTACTTTTTGGAGCTCGCCCACTAATTCATCGGAAAATGTAACGATCGACTCTAATCGATGACGTAATTGCAAATCGCATAAATGATGCAACAAGTAACACATTTGCAATTTAACTCCTTCGTCCAAATGCATTTGAAGCAGACCTCTGTTGTTATCGTGAGCTTCTATACAAAATTTTTTAAAAAAATTAACAAAAATAAAAAAAAAAAAAATTTTAAAAACCTCGATCAAAATTTTCATTCCACGTTTCGGGATCGATAAGAATTAAAAGCTTTTCCAAATCCGTATCATCGATTAAACCGATTAAGAAGAGTTTATCGACGGTTTTAATTAAAGGCACGAAAAGATTTTCATTGCTGCCTCCTATTGGATCTCGATTGTGAACCGTTCCTTTAATAACGGCATCCTCGATAGCGTACATAACAAACTGCTTAAGAACTTCAACGGGAAAATATGGACTACTGAGTTCTTTGATGTCTTCCATCTTTTCCCTTTAAAAAAATATAAAAATTAAAATCATATTTTTATTGATTAAAAATATTTAACACGTACTGAATCTCCGACATTTGCATTTGCGGTCTTATCGATACAATTTCGAGTGATCTGAGACTGTGAGCCATCGATGGATTCTCATACAAAGTTTTCATTTCAGGTCCCAATGGAATGATGTATTCATTTTGCGTTAAACTCCTACAAAATATTTTTTTGTAATTTTTAAAAATTATTTTTAATTAAAAATACCTTAAATAAGCGTGAGCTTCGAGGTGAATAGCGATCAAAATGTCGTAAAATCCAATTCTCAATGGCCCTGACATATATTCCGATTGAATAGCATATAATAATTGTTTTTCATCAACATGATGACACAACATGTGAGCTACTCTGAAATTGCTTTGGAAGCAAACGGCACAGTATAAAGATAATGTATGGGCATGGAACGTCAACAATTTTTCGTGTTCTATCAATTCCAAGATATCAATACAACGATCTTCTTCTGGAATGTGCAATGCCAACATCGACACTGGGTCTTCGCATAACATACTCCATCCTCTAACATCTGATAATTTAAGTGAATGAACACGTAACGAGTTGTTAGCAACACGAGCCCACGAATGTAATCGCAGACTTTGAACTTTAAGTCGAGGTGGGCACTGAAATTTAATTATTTAAACAAAATTAGTTAATTAATTTTGTTATCCAAAAACATAAAAACCTGAGGTGTTAAATGCTTTTCGGAACTCTGAAGCACGGCTGCAGATAGCGGCATCGTTTTGCGTGTTCGGCCCAATTCAAATTGCAGGATTTCTTTGCTGGTCGCTTCGAAGAAAATTGCTGGGAAAAGTTTTGTTTCGGGTTCCATCTGTTAAGAAATTAATGGTTAATTATAGTGAAAACTAATAAAATAATTTTTATTACTTGGTATCCGAATTTAGTCTCTTTTCCATCGCACGTAAACCGTATTGTACCTGTCGATGTGTCGACATAACAACCCAAATACATTCCTTGTGATGCTCGAGAACTACTTTCAGATTGTGATACCTCACTCAGTAATTCCCCTGCACTCACCATGTAACAATTGTGTCTTTCGCACCTAAAATTAAAAAAATAAAATTATTTTTTTTTTTTTTAAATTTATTTGTTTTAAAATACATTTCGGTCGGTTTGTTATCAGCATCGAGTCGAAGAAACGTCACTTGACGAATATTTTTCGGTTCGAACATCTTCTCAGCCCTTTTATTCCTAAACTGAGTGGTGACCCATCCCACGCACACGTGATTCGGATCTTGACCAGGAAAAATCCGAACTCCGAAGAAATATTCGTCGACTAAGTCGAGGCAGTCGTTGTCGAGACAATCACCCATTTCCCCTCCATCATCTTCACCTGGAAACGATGGTGGTCGTTTCTCTAGGCTCATCGACGCGGGTCGTTCTACCATTTTCGGTATCGCCATCTTTAGGTCGATAATCGACCCGTGTCGAGCCGATGCACGTCGGTGAAGACCCGGAGTAAGTGGAGCCGGTGCCGGTTTAGAGCCGGGTATTTCCAAAAAATTCGATTTGACTTCCGGTGGTAAAACCTCTTCGGTTCGTGTGATACCTCTTTCGGCACTGGCTTCACGGTTCTTCTTGAAGAACCGGAAAGGAGATTTGCTACGACTGCGTCGTGACCTGTCTTCGTCAACTCCCAAATGATTTTGATCCACTGAAAGACCGTCGACACTCGATGACGTTTGCAGTTTACGACCAGCAGTGACGGGTGTTGTTGGAGTTAACCCATTTTTACCAGAAGTTTCAAAAGATCTCGTCTTAGATACCCCTCTTTTAGATCTTCTTTGAGGTGGTTCTAATGACATGAGACCATCGGTTTCCATTTCGGTCCCGTCCTCGTTGTAACCTCGTCTTAAATCTTCAAATTATAATCATTAAATTTCTTTTCTCGTAGTTTTTTTTAGAAAAATTACCTGAAATATCAGAAATAGTAAATCCACTTTTGAGCATGCGTTGTTGCAATTGATCGGGAGTTCTTGCAGCGGCTTCTAATTCGGCTCTGCGTTTTTGTTGGCGCAGCCTTACTTCTTGCCATCGGTTTTCTTTCTCTGTTTCACTGAAAAAAGAAAAAAAATCTTTAAAAAAATAAAATTAAAATTAAAATTGCATTACCTGATTAAACTAGGTTTCATTATGACTGGTAAACTCAGTCGAAGAAATTCCCAATTTGCTTTTGTTTCCATCGTTTCGAAAAGTTTGTGCGAAATTTTAAGACTCGGTGGTGTATCACCACTGAAAAAAAAATAAAAAAGATGTGAATTTTTTGCAAAGAAGAAAAAACTTTATTTGATGACAAATACCCAGCTGGTATTCTTGTTACTTCGACATTACATGCTATAGCATCATCAACATTCTCGAATAGCGATAGATCTTTGTTATACCAAAATGTCATTGGTCGATTCATATTTCTAAAACAAAAAAAAACATTAATATAAAACCATTTCCAACTTATTCCTTATACTTACACACAAAATGGTTTATAGCCCTCCTGTAAACCACACGCGGTAAAAAATTTGAGTTGGTTCACATCCTAAAATCAAAATTAAATAAAAATCAATTAGAAATTATTATAACAAAACAACTCACATGACCAAAAGTCAATTTAGCTTTTTGACCCAAACCCAATGTGCAGGCGGGAACAAAACCTAAAAACATAAAAATTAAAATTTTATAATTCACATGTTAAAATTTTAGATTAATCATTTAACCTTCTCCAGTTTGAATATCACTAAAAGCACTTTCACCACCGAGTGTATCCATCATCAATTCGCCATTTAAAGAAAAACCTATTTAATTATACAAGTTCAATTTACATAATAATAAATATAACTGAATACTATTGCAATAAACACACTAAAGCATGCAAGAAGTACAGTCATGCATAAATGCAAATTGTTAATGGGAAAAATGACTATGGCTCTGAACTATTTAAAATTACTATTGTATTGCTAATGGCAAGCAACTATAAATCTACTTTATTTATACTTGAATCTTTTTCTTTGCTTAAATATTTTAAAATTTAATTTTGGCCTAATTAAAACTTACTTATGGTTCCATCATTTAAATCTAAGAAAACTCCAACCACATCGCCCACATTCCACTGCTTGCCATAAGATTCTGCGGTGTTGCCATAGTATTTGCACTCCTTAAAGGCACAATAGTCAGAGGATTGGGTTTTAATGACATTTCAGTTGAAAGGATCATAAGAGATAAAAAGCACATAACAGAAAAATGTAAAAATATTGTGTAAAAAAATATAAAAATATTTTTTAAAATGGAAAAAAGTTAAAACAAAAAAAAAATCAGCCAAAAAAATTGTTATTGTTAAATTGTTGGTGTTAAATGAGGTCGTTGCTCAATCAAAAACAAATGATCCATCACATTTTTCAACTTACTGATGGATCCGTCGTGTAAATCTAACATACACCCAACTATGTCGCCAACTTGAACTGACTTGCCGTACGGTTCTGATCCAAGATGCCATTTGCGCACCTTTTATTTTTTTATTCCAATAAAATAAAAAATTTAAAATATTTACAAAAAAAAATTTTTTTTTGGTTGGGAAAATAAAAATAAATAAATAAATAAAAATGCAGGAGAAAAAAAAATGTGTAAAGAAAAATTAAAAAAAAAATATTTCTTTGAGAAATAAATATAATTTGTGACATGAGATAAATGATGCTGCTTACATTAAAACCGTCGAATGCCCAAGAATTTTCATCACTGCCAACTTCCACTCCCGCTGTCATTGAAACACGAGCCCAGCCTACTCTCATGGGGCCTGCTGTAAGCACTTCGAATTCAAAATACCTACAAAAAAAAATTTGATTTTTATCCAAAATTTCTCATTTTGACATCTCACCATTTTTCTTCAGCGACGGCGTAGGTTTTCTCCGCTCTGAAAGTTCTTGACACTTCTTTACTCGATATTTCGAGTTTGCCAGGCAAAGCTGAAAAACAAATTAGAATAAATAAATTAGAAATTATAAATAAATAAATCCAATTTTTTAAAATACTAAACAATATTTTATCATTACACGCACAATCACACAAAATTACATACCATAAATTACAATCACTCACCCTCTAAATAATACCTAAGCAGCTAAAGAAATTATTAAAGAAATATAAATAAACAAAATCAATATTCATAAAACTCAAAATTATAAAATTAATACACAAATCAAGAAATTTTTTTTCCAAAAAAAACCCCAAAACTTAAGGTTTTTCATTTGCACTTACCACTTTCAGCCGCTTCACCAGTTGGAGGATCTAAATTATATCCATAAGCAATAAGGGTACGAACTGTTTCACTCGCGGTATCCCTTTGATTAGAAAAATAATTAAAATTAATTTATTTTCTAAAAGAAAATTTAACTCACCTATTAGCTTTTTTAATGGCATCATCAACTTTATTGTAAGGTACTAAATGTGGACTACGTTTGTTTTCGTTGTCCTGTAAACAAAATTTTTTTGTAAAATTATTTTTAATTGATTATTTCAACTCACTTCATTTAATCCGTAAGTCCATCCTTGTTGCACTCTCTCTTTAGCCCACATATTGTGGGTATTTTCAGCCAAAAGGTCCACCAACTCCTCCATTTTCGTGCTTAATGTTATAGCACTTAAATCAAGCGGTGCTGGTTTGTACCCGTTTGGTTGAAGGTAACTAGAAATATATTCCTTAATTTAATTACATAAACACGCAAATGATAACTCACGGTTCATTATGAAGTCGCAACGTTTTTATTCTCGATGGTGGTTTGTCAACTGTTATGTGATAACCCAATGCCAAAACAGTTCTGTTTACAAAATTAAACTAAATTTATACGCAATAAACTTGAATTTAAATTACAGTAACTTACTTTAATGTCTGAACAGCCAATGTATTGTCGTACCGCTTTTCAGCCATTGGTAATTTTTCAAACGATGTTAAACACGGATGACGTTTTTTATAATCGTCTCTTTTCTGTAAATATATTTAATAAAAATTCTATTTGGAAACAGATTTCACGAACCTCGCCGAAAGACCATCCAGCCTCGATTTTATTCATCGCCCATAATTCGTGTATATTTTCCGCTAATTTCTCACGAATATTTTCTATATGATTTGGTAACGCGACCTAAATATTGTACATTAATTATTTTAAACTAACAAAACCAAGAAAAAGTATAATAATTTCGGTTTTACCCCCGCAGTATCCACTGGTATTGGAACAAAAGCTGTGTAATCTTGAAGTAAACTTGGTCCAGCTAAAACACCTTTGCTCAGTTCACCAAAATAATAACAAGGTTCAATCTCCAGTTGTTGATTTGGTATCAAACATTCGACCAAAGGTGAAAATTCTCCTATCGGGCCAAACTTGAGTCGCCCATGATCTCCACCCATGAGAAAACGACAACTGCAGTTCAAATATAATTGATTTCACAACCGAAAATGATAGAAATCTAAAATTATACCTAAGTTTTGCCGACATACTGACAACCGGGAAAAACATTCCATCCGTATTAAAACCACTGAAACATCCCAAAATCCTATTACCATTCATAGTAAATGTGATTACTGCTGCATCCAGATCTATTGCACATCCTATTATATCTCCTTTTTTGATGTACGGTGTATTGACATCACGAACTTTGTTACATCGACCACCTTAAAGAATGTGTGATTTTAGAAATATGTAAGAAAAAGTATAATTATGCTTAAGTATACCTGACCATAAGTTTGCGCCATCGAAACCGAACGAATATAAATCGTCGCCCACACCATTTCCACCCCACTTTTCACCACCGCCGGGAAAAGGTGTGTAACCCATTGTATTGGCCCAACCGATTCTCAAATGTGGGACTAAGTGAGTGACCATTTCAATGTGGTCTAAAGTCGCTTCGAAATACCATTTGCGGTACATAACCGAATTTTCAACTTTGCCGACGAATATCAGTGGTCTCATACTCGCTACGTGGTCAACTAATTGGGTTTGAAGAAGTAAATTCTTTCCAGGTAATAAATTGTCGCAAATGTTGTTCTGACTGCTGCGTACCGCCACTCCATTACCGACGCAAAGTGAATTTAAAACGTTTAATACCTAAAAATTTTTTTTCTTTAGTTTAAAAAAAAATCTAAAATAGTTTTATTATTACTTTCGGATCTCGTCCATGTTTTTCTAGTAGAGATATAATAACTTTGATATGTTCTTCTTGCATCATGTTCAATGCTTCAGGACTGTCGATCAATACGCAATGCAATACATCCAACATACCTAACAAAAGTCGATTGATTTAATCAGTTTTCAAAAATAGAATAAGCTATTAATGTATGAATTATTTTTATAAATTAATAATTTAGATTTTAAAAATAGATAACAATTAATCTTTGTATTAAATAGAAAATTGATTTATTGATTACCAGTTCCTTCACCAGTTGATTGACTTCCCAATCGACTAAAAAGCCAATTGAGACGATGAGATTGAGCGAATTGAGCACAGTTGGTGTGGTTGCCTTTGATAACAGCAGCTATTTCACAGAAACCAATTAAAAATAAGTATTTTAAAAATATAGCAAAATACTCAAAACAAACCTAATAATTGATATAAATATCCCTGAATTGAATCCCAATCGTGTCCAGCTTCTCCACCTATTAAAGCCACTAAATATCCTTGACTAGTTATGACATTAATTTTATCAATTGCGTCCAAAATGAGATTAAGAATTCCCTTTAATAAAATATCATCGCATTAATCTCTAATAATAATTTTTTTATAACCTAAAAAAAAAAATTTACTTCTTCCTGAAATAAGTCCTGTCTATTTCTCAAGGCCCTTAATTTATTTTGTTTTTCTTCATGTTCTATAAATAAATTTTATTTTAAAAATTTTTAATAAGCTTGAATAAATCCAATGATGCAATAATAAATACCAATGTCATCTTCGGGCTGAGCAAAGTAATTTATTAAATCTTCTAATAGCATGACCATTTCGGAAAGATTTAGTTGCCTAAATATGTCACCGCCTTGGTCTTCTTGTAAATTGTCCAAACCTCTAATACGAAATAAGAATTATTTTAGTTATTTATTTAATATTAATGGTTAATTTATAATGTTATACTCGATAAATTTATCAAACAAAGCTCCACATTTTCTAATGACGGCTGCGGTTCTCGATTCTTCTACTTGTGCTCGGCTAAATTCAATCCCGTCATCCATTTTACCTTCTTCGCTTAATATCGCTTGTTTCTCTTCGACTTTACCAACCCCTTTCTTTTTGGTTTCAAACGACTAATAAAAGTACATAAATTAGCAATAATTTTTAAGTATGCGGAAATTAAATTTACTTTATACGATAGCCATAATTTAGTAGCGCAATGCTGCAAAAAAACAGTCGTGTCGCCGTATTTGATTAACGGTTGGCCTAAAACTTCGATATCTTTATCATCTAAAGCATCTTTTTGTCCTTTAATATCGTCTTTAGTATGTTTTAGGCAGAACGTCGTGGCTTCGACTGATGCTTGATCTCGATGAACCAGATAAATTTCATTATTTTCACCTAAACTCAAATATTGTCCGGTCGTTATATGTCGTATTCGAAGCGGATGGCGCCAATTGATGTAACCGCCCGACCATTTAGTTCTGGCCAGTTCTAAACGCCATAAAGATCGAGCTTGGTTCACAACTGCGCCTCCTTCGTACACTACGATACTGCAAATAATAAAAAAATAAATAAAAATACCTAAATAGAAATTTCAAAATAAATACTTTTGTCCTGGCTGTTCAGTCCATGTTGCAGGAATAGTTAAACATTCATCACCACCGTGAAAAAACCTCAACACTTCACCACCAAATACAAAACCTAACCCAAAGTAAATAAATTTTAAAAGAATCTTTTGTTTTGAAAACACGATTTACGAACCAACTGATTTATTTCTGCTCGCACCAGTACCGAAAGGATAAACTGACCAATGTGTTACGTGGAAAGATGCATTTACAACAGCTATTTCGTTTTCTTTTGCGGTGTGCTGAAATATTTATTCAATTAAATTTTAAATTTTATACTTTTTTAAAAATTTATTTTACCAAATATCGCTCAGTAGCAACGCTCACTAAAATCAGATCATCGCCAACTCGTACTTTTTCACCTTCTGATCTCTGTTTCGAAGCTGGATGAATCGTCCACCAACATGCCTCACCTCAAAATATATTTTAGTTAATTAACAATAAACATTTCACACCAAAAATTTATTATGTATACCTTGACAATGCTCCTGCAGACCGACGTCAAATGCTAATTTATCGTTCGAAGAACTTGTGGATAAACACGCCAAATACTATGAAAATTTAAAAATAATTTAAAAAGTAAAAAAATTCAACACGTGACAAACAAATGCATTTTTTAAGTATTTATAGTTTTACCATGTTGCTATTTTGATGTCTTAATAGCACTGCGTGACCGTATAACAGTGTTCTGTGACCAGATGTAGTTCCTTGATTCTGAAATATAAAATTTATATTTAAATTTCATTTAAATAGCGATGAGTGAAATCACACTTGGAAGGAAATTATTTTCAACTTTTGATAATAAAATTTGTTAATGAAATTGGTGGGTATTGGTGACGTAATTAACAAGCAGGTCTTGTCAACGTAAATCGCATGCTATAATGAAATATTTAAAAAGGTAAAGTATCCATGACTGCTTCGTATGTCTGGATATTTTATAAGAACCTATTGTCAGCATTACATACTCTTCCAATGGGCATTTTAAGAGCAATTGTTACTTACTGCAGAGGTTTCCTAGAATAAAATAAGGAATTGATTTTGTTGTATTTCGAATTTTAATAGTGTATACTGATCATTGAATTTTTATTTTAATGGTCTTAAGATATTAAATAATTGTTTATTGGCGAAATTTACCGATTCACTTCCAGCTGCCGTAACCATTTCTTGAAGCGCGCGCACCGAAAGCGCTTGTTCAATCACAAGAACACACGTGGACAAATCTGGTGGCGAATTCTAATGGGAAATAAATATAATTATAGGATCCGAATGAATGATGATTTATAATGACAACATTCGTGGAATGTGCGTTAAATTGTATGATGAATGAACTTTATCTTTCATTTTTATTTTAGAATTACATCTCTGCCAATTTCTACTTGCCAAAATCTTATCGTATAAAATTGTTGTCGCAAGTGAATTGCTAACGAGATGACAGATATTTATTTAAAATAGAAAAAGTCAATGGCAAAACATTAGCAAATAAAATTATTTTGCCAATATTTCACAACACTTTTTATCAATTCATGAAAAAAAAGCTATTTTAAAACACAAGCAGGAAGTTAATCTTGAAAAAAAATAAAAAATATTATCAAGTCTGACGTCAAACGTGCACTGATTTGTATTGATGGCAGGGCCAGTGAGTAAATAATTAAAATACTTACTTTATCAGCAATGTTTTCCAAGAAGCAGTGCCTGTTTCCAAAACCCTCGGCTGCCAGACACACCCTCTCACCAGTCCCAGTGCACTGTAGGCACACCATATCATCCTAAATTCAATATTTATATATCAATAAAGTGAATGAAAACAAAAAAAAAATCAATTAATTTAATCACAAAAATAATTTTTTTTATTAAAAATTTATATCATTTATGGCACATTCAAACTTCCTTATTTACTAGTCAATATAATTTTATTTATTAATGAATAAAATATTTAAAATAATTTTCTATTGTATTTGAAAAATTTTTTTTTCCAAATTCATTAGCATTAGCCAAAGAAGGCCATGTTATTTGATAACATTGCAATAGGGATATATTTAGTGATGTGCACAGCTGTAAAACCCAGACCACGTTCAGCTCTCAATGACAGCAAAAGCAAAGACGACAAAGCTTGGCAACAGTAACTAGACATTGTAGGGGCTGGGGATGGTGTTCTATTTGAGGACCAAAAGCATAAAGTAATGCCACATGTAAGGAAACAAAACCTGTCCACCATTTGCACATTACTGACGAATGATATAAGACGTTCAAGGACGAATTTCTCAACGCAAATTTAAAAATTAAATAAATAAAATACAAAATAAAAATTAAAAAATCTCTTTTCGATGCACCTGTTCAATATAAATAGTGACAGTCTTAATTTAAGTCGAACTCTAATCAGGGTGAACGAACACTTCCAAAGTCAATTACACTTTATAGCACTTGGTTTTAAATACGTAACACTCACTTTAAAAATTACTATTTAAAACTGAGAATTGGTGGAACGAATTTTGGCACTCGTTATACATTACATTGTTATTTCCATCGTACCCTTAGCCTTTAAGGTTAAATAAATTTAACTTTAACCTATTGGAAAATACTAATTATTTAATATGGTAAATCGTTTCGAATGCAATATCGACCGATGTATTGCGGGGAAGCTTTTCGGGGAGTTTTTTTTTTTTGGAAAAATAAAATTTAAAAAAAATTTTTGTTTTTTACCGTTCGTAAAAATGAGACATCGTCTTGCTCGGAACTTTCTTTTTTATCCGCCATCGTTTAAGGGATTTTGGTTAACTTTTCTCAAGGACGAGAAATCGATAAAGCGCCCATTTGAAACGTGACGTTTTCGGATTTAAGTCGATCAATTATTTTAGAGTCGAAAGACAGTTATGAAACGGGCGTTGATCATGTCGGCGAGAAAAGTCGAGTTGATTAGGTTAGAAATCCTTAAGTCTTTTCTCGCTGACACTCATGCCAGGAAATCTCGTAAGTTGCTTCTCTCTGGTCTGATGCAGCTATTTTCAGCTTCGACTGCAGTTCCTTCTTTAGGTGTCGAGATGTAAGTGTAAAGTTGTGGCGCTTCTTCGACCGCTTTCAATTTACGTCATTCGGCAGTCTCTAATAGATCCGTTTTACAGCATCCGCAGAGAGCGAGCACTGGATGCGAATTTTCTAATAGCTTTGAAATATCAGCTGGAAAATATACTTTGGCGACATCTATGGATGTGGAATTAAAATATAATAATTTAAAAAAAAAAATTTTTTTAATGTAAATAATTTAATCAATTGCAAATGAATTTCTAAAATTTTTAAATGTAATTTTTAAAAAGGTTTTATTTTTTTTTATTAAATATTAAAATGTTTAATTTGTAAAGGAAAAATTCAAATTTTTAAAAGGTACAATTTTTTTATTTTATTAATTTTTGTTAACGGTTATTTAAAGAAAGAAATCAGTTTTTGAGCGTACGAAATTTGCAATTCTATAAATCCAATGTGTTGATTTGTTTGGATTTCTTTGGATTTTCTGGGCTCAGATTTGTGGATTTCCATCGAATTGCTTGAATTTGCTGGGAATTGTTGAGATTTGAATGGATTTCCTTGGATTCCTTGGAATTACAATGAAAATATTGGTTTGATTTTGGATTTGCAAATCCAGAGATTGTACGAGATATCCTTGAATGTCGGCCCCTCGACAAAAAAATTACCATTTCAATAAACACTAAAAGTACATAATTCCTCACAACACATTTTATAGTATTGTTAAGTAGCGACACCGCGCGATAAAATCTATCACTGCATATTG
>JAQFZU010001278.1:0-14543 GCA_034696185.1 Henia vesuviana | reverse complement strand
CAACACTAGTAGCGTGCTTAGGGCCTGCTACCCTTCTGTAGGTTTTTTGTTTCTGTTCGCAATCGAATTGTCACAACTTGTCAAATATTTAATGTGTTTTTAATAGTGTTGCATACTGATCGCAGCAAATTAATCCCAGTGATGGAATTCCGACAATGGTCTTAAAGACCTTCAGGGATTGAATTAAGCATGGCGACATTGTAGCCTTAGTGTGGGCCTCATCGCCCGGGCAGATGGTATTTCACGGCCGATGGAAAAAGACGACTCAACTCTTTGAATTTTGCAGTCCGACTAAATTATATTTTATTCAAAACAATAAAAAGTATATACACGGGTAATTATTATGATGCATAAATTAATTAGCTCGAACCAACAATCAATACAAACCAGATTGTTATCCCATAATATCGTTATTAGTACTCATGGGGATTTAGTTCATATTTTAATTATTAGGGGACATAACAAATAGCTTTTGAACTTTCTCTTGTTTGGTTTGAATTTGAAAGTTTTCTCAGCCACTTGAACGTAATATTATAATCGATATATCAATAACTAAAAGTATATTTAATAAAATTTTAAAACAATTTTATAAAGTAACAATTGTTGTTGAATTCTAAATTTATTAAAATAAAAATTGTAATGGATTATCTATTCGTGTCAAAGTGTTAAGAAAGTGTTTTTTTTAGTGAAAATAGCTATAATAACAGTCATTTATTATGTTTTTAAAACAAAAATGATATATTAATATTTTGAATTTAAATAACTTAATTTCGTGAATATATATATATAATTACCATACATTAATTTTTAGAAAAACCCATCTTATTTGACATAAACAACATAAACGAATCGACTATTTGAAACAAAGAAGGTACACTAAGACCTAGAAACAAACCCAAATTCCCACCAATGTCGCATACAAACGATACAAACGAGTAAGAGTAATACTCTTCCAATTCTAATATACCATTATCAGCGAAATAAAAAGCGAGCATTGTAATTGTAGTACCAAAAGTCTTACTAATATAACTCAAATGTTGTTCGTAAACAAGTTCGTTGCAAATCGGTCCGCACAAACAATTAGTTTCATCAAAAATCATTGCCAAATTCCAATAGAGCGTATGAGCTGCACGAGTCTCGGTTTTGGTCGCGCACAAAGGCAGATGGTTGAAAAGCATAAAAGGCAATCTTAATTTTAAATTTACGATTAAGATTAAGATTGGAATAAAATATAAAACATACCTGCATGTTAAATTGTTTCTCATCAATTCCTTATCCAAGCAAATCATTTTGCACACACTCACGTCCTTGGCCGAACGACAAGGCGATTCGGTTCGGTTTAACAACTTAAACTGAAACGTTTGGTTTTTAAGTATATTAAAAAATGTAAAATTTTTCAATTACTCAACTTTTTTGGCCGTTAAACCAAAATTAATGTAGATATTAGACTCCAATGGTTTGTATTTCGTCATCATTTCGTATTCAACGTGTTCTTCTTTGTTGTGGATCATAAACTGTTGTGAAAAAATTATGTTTTACAATTTTTACGTATTAAGTTTACAGACTTACAACAGCTAAATTGGTTTTTACGCAAAGTTGTTGCACTGAATAATTAAACTTGAAAATGAGCGCGTAATCGTCTTTACGAAATTTAACGGGATTTTCTGAAATATTTGTTTAAATATTTGTTTTCAATTCTTAAATATTTTTTAAATGTAAAATTACTTACCCAAACTATACGAAAAACATTTACCGTAAAATGTGTTAACGGTATTTGTAACATTTAATTGTTCAAACTTATAATTCAAATGCATTGATCTCTACAAAAGAAAATAATTCAAATCAAATAAAAAACGCATCTAATTTTTACGTATACCGAAAAAGGAAATCCCAAAATTAAAACTCCATCCAACGTCATCATATCCCAAACCGATGAAATATTTAACGTTTCCGATACGTAATCCGAGATATGAAGTGAACAAACATCAGTTTTATTCAATTTTTTTCCCAATTTGTCCAATGGTAAATAATTGGGTATTTGAGGACACAAAGTTATGGTTGGGAATTGTACTGAAGAATTACGTACGAAATTCGTTTTGGTGTTTATCGGTGCGGATAAATACATGTGAAGTCTATCGAAGGTTTGGTAACAGCAACCTACAAAACTTGCCCCTAAAATTAAAATCCAAAATAAATAATAACCGCAACTTCTTCTTAAATTCATCTTTTGCGCTAAATTTTCGGGTATTAAATGCATCGTTTGTTTTTGCGGACGATTGATTTTGTATATTTTCATTTCTGTAAAATTTCAACGAATTTCAAATAATTTTATTTTTAGTTTTTTACTTACTTCTCAGCTTAATTTCGGCAGACTTCATCGTTGTCACTGTTGTAGCTATTTGAATGGATTATAATTTGAATCGTATCTTTTAAGCTGTCAAATGTTTGTAGAAATGCAAAGAAATTCTTTGTTTATTTCAAAAGTCTTGAAAAGTTTGATTAGTTTTGTTGTAAAATAGTTAAATTTTAATTAACATTGATTAAACGTCAACTATAATCGATATTTTATTCAAATTTTCTAAAATTACATCATTTGACACGATATCTATTCAGTTGTCAACATTATTTCACAATAACTATTGAAAAAACTACAGAAAATGTCACGTTTTAAATTATTTCCATTTGAATTTCAAGAATATTTTCATATTTTTATTTATTAGAACAATGACAGAATAAATTATCTCAAACCCAATCGATTATTGGTTTTTACAAGAAATGGCTTTATTCTTCTATTCAAAGGTATTCAACTAATATTATAATAAAAAATAACAACAATGGGCTTTTGTGAATACATCGAATACATAAAAGAGTATTTTTGACAAAAGTGAAATCAATTTTAAACATTCAGGTTGTGACACATTCAATCCTATTCTGACAGAAATACACACGAAATATGGCATTAAAATATGGGATTGACTTTCACAAAGACTGGTAATTTAATTTACAATTTATTATTTGTCTCGATTCTCGGATCAATGTTTCTCGTTTGTTGTTACCAAACATTCGACCGATTACAAACGTTTTTATCAGCACCGATTAATGCGAAAGTTGAATTTATACGAAATTCAACGGTTTGGTTTCATCCAACCAATTTGATAATGGAATAATAATTATTTCAATAGCAAAACAACTAAAAATTGAATTCGTAAGCCGTATCCAAGTGGCGGCGGAATGGATGATCCCATCTTTCGTGTTTATGTAAATTTATTCCAGTAAGTGATTATTTTAAATGCCAATAAACAGATTAACATTTCGATTTACGTTTTATTCAATTTTTGGTAATTGTTACTCTTTTAACTTAAGTAAGTAAATTATAATACAAAAGAAAATTCCGTTTTGTTAAGACGATTTTGTTTTATCGATTCGTTCTAAAAGGAGGTACTATACCGGACCTCTTCCCTCAGATTGCATAATTTAAAAAAAATAAATCGATTAATACGTGACTAAAACAATGTGCAAATAGTACAATTATTCAAAAAAGAGTTTTAGTGATTGTTGGCCTTGTTCACCAGTGAATGTTTTTTTTTAAATCACAAAAATGCTTCTAGAACTCAACAATTGTCGTGATTTTGTGATTTTCCGATTTGTCAGCAATCATAAAATCATTTCATTTTTAAAACATTTTAGGGATAATTTGCAATCCATCAAATCCATAAAAAACAATTGTGGTTTTAGATGTTTAGCTTCTATGACTAATGAGATAATGATAATCTTTTCAGTAGAACGCCACAATAGATCTGTTTATTTCGCAATTGATTATTAATTTCAATTGAAATTTTCCTTTCCTTTACCTGCTGTGAAAACTGTGCATTGTCCAAACATTGTATCAAAATATGACCAAATGCATTGATTTAGTTCACTAGTACACATTAATTTGTTAACAGCAAATTTATACGAAATAATAAGTGATGGTTTGAGGTAGTGATTCTTCCCTGAATTTCTTAGACTTTGTTGTGTCTGCTAGCATGTTAATTCGGACCGTGTGATCAAATCTCGGGTAAAGTGCAAAAGAATACCAGCTGGTAAAAACTATAGAAATTCTGCGGAATTATTTGAAGTTTTTCTGTAGAATTTTTGAAATTTCTGTAAAAATTCTGCAAAAATTTGGCACATTCTGCAGTTTTTCTGGAAAATTTCTGCAAGAAATTGGCCACTTTTTAGTTTTCTGTAGAAATTCTGCAAAACTTTGGCCCATTCTACAGTTTTTCTACAGATTGTTAATCTGCACAATTCTGCAGAATCTGTAGCAAAACTGCAGAATGGGCCAAATTCTTGTTTTGCGGTTATTATTTGTTTTGGATTTTGTTTTTCGGGGCAAGTTTCGTAGTTTGCTGCTACCAAACCTTCGTTAAATAACCTTCGTTAAATACCAAAACGAATTTCGTACGTAATTCTACGGTACAATTCCCAACCATAACTTTGTGTCCGCAAATACCCAATTATTTACCATTGGACAAATTGGGAAAAAAAATTAGCGACTCTGAATAAAACTGATGTTTATTCACTTCATATCTCGGATTATGTATCAGAAACGTTAAATATTTCATCGGTTTGGGATATGATGACGTTGAATGGACTTTTAATTTTGGCTTTTCCTTTTTCGGTACGTAAAAATTTGATGCTTTTTTAATTTTATTAATTAATGTATGTTAATCAGTATATATATTTTCACGAAATTAAGTTATTGAAGTGCAAAAGATTAATATATCATTCTGGTTTTAAAAACATAATAAATGACTGTTATTATAGCTATTTTTACTTAAAAAAAACACTTTCTTAACACTTTGACACGAATAGATAATCCATTACAATTTTTATTTTAATAAATTTAGAATTCAACAACAATTGTTACTTTATAAAATTGTTTTAAAATTTTAGTAAATATAATATTAGTTATTGATATATCGATTATAATATTACGTTCAAATGGCTGAGCAAACTTTAAAATTCAAACCAAACAAGAAAGTTCAAAAACTATAAAAAACACATTAAATATTTGAAAAGTCACTTGTAACATGCGTTTTATGAGCAAAAGATAATAAAGTTGTAAAATTTTGAGAACAAAGTCGATTTTTGACAGGAAATAATGGTTTATAATGCTTTTTCCATGTAAGCGCAAGTGTCTCATCTCATGAAAAACATGGTATTGAGAGGTAAAATTAATAATTATTCAGAGAATGATAAGTTAGCTAATAATTCGTTAGCAATGATCGTTTGAGACAAAAGTGGCTGTCTTAAATACCATTTAATTAATTTCAGTATTTAATCTTTATTACCTTGTAAATATGTCTTAATTGTTTAATTGGTTTGTTAATAAATCCTATCACTTGTTTAGAGAAAAGAACAAAGTCAGATAATTTCTCTTTGGGTTTTTACTACGTTTTAGTGATTAGAATTGGGTTGGAAAAATCATCATCAAACAATTAATTGGTTATTGATGTCGGTAGTCAGGGACACTCTCTGAGGTTTGTTGCATTGATATTGTTGGGTGGCATGATGCAAAGGCGGAGTTGTTAGTGTCAAAATTGTTAGTGTCATATCTTAGCAACACCTCAAGAAAATGATAGAAATTGATAATTAAACGAACTTCTAGTGAAGTTTGATATCAATTCCATTGACCGATAGTGACCAATGGGGTTAACAAGAGATGACCACGTCCAGTCCCGTCAGACCGTCCGAATAGGGAGGAAAACCAATCAAAAAGAAATTCTTTAAGTTCCTTGAAGACATTTCTTCGATTTTTCCAGGTATCTGGAGAAACACGAGGGCGAGGTGGGTGGGTTTGTTAACTCCATCGGTCACCATCGGTCAATGGAATTGATATCAAACTTCACTAGAAGTTCGTTTAGTTATCAATTCCATCTCCCTTTGGTAACCGATGGGGTCAACAAGAGATAACCACACCCCGTTCCTCAAAAATTTAGAGAACGTGGTTTCTTCTCCCCCCAGTGAAATAGACACTGCCAATTGCACTATGCAAATTAAACACCGAATGGAGATTAAAAAATGGCAAACGAAAATTAAAAACTTTAAGTTATGCCAGTCATCTTGCCAATTATTGGTGGCCCACTTCAGCCCTGGCAAAAATTTATTATGGCCTTCTTGCCATGTGGTGCAGCCCGCTTCGGCTATGGCGGAAAACACTTCCGCCATCTTTGCATCAACACGTGCATATCGCACTGGGCAGCCCAGGGCAAGCATAACACATTGTCGTAGCCTTAACAATGCAAAACAAATAAACGCCTACCATAACGTGTGAAGTGCAGCAAACTGCTGTTTTTTTTCTGAACCCTTTAGGTGCCCACTTCATATTTCAGGCAGACAACAAATTTTTTCTCAACCTTACCTGACGGGATTGGAATTAGGTCTGAGGGACGAGGCGTGGTTATCTTTTGTTGACCCCATCGGTCACCAGAGGGAGATGGAACTGAATATTCTCATAGATTTTAATTAGTTTTATAAA
This sequence comes from Henia vesuviana, assembly GCA_034696185.1. Taxonomy (NCBI): domain Eukaryota; kingdom Metazoa; phylum Arthropoda; class Chilopoda; order Geophilomorpha; family Dignathodontidae; genus Henia; species Henia vesuviana. The sequence goes on along the minus strand of JAQFZU010001278.1, from coordinate 8,020 downwards.
TGCATTAAATAAGTAATTCTTTTCCATAGCCAAATCAAGGATTTTCCTTCTAACTTTTGCTTTGTGCAGTAAGTCTTTGTATTAAGTTGTATTTTCTATTAATAAGTCTGCCGAAATGAGGCCGAAAAGTAAGTAGAAAAATAAAAATTATTTGAAATTCATTTGAAATTTTCTATTAGAAATGAAAATTTACAAAATCAATCGTCCGCAAAAACAAACGACGCATTTCATACCCGAAAATTTAGCGCAAAAGATGAATTTAAGAAGAAGTTGCGGTTATTATTTATTTTGGATTTTGTTTTTCGGGGCAAGTTTCGTAGTTTGCTGCTACCAAACCTTCGATAGACTGCACATGTATTTATCCGCACCGATAAACACCAAAACGAATTTCGTACGTAATTCTACGGTACAATTCCCAACCATAACTATTTGCCCTCAAATACTTAATTATTTACCATTGGACGAATTGGGGAAAAAATTGAATAAAACTGATGTTTGTTCACTTCATATCTCTGATTACGTATCAGAAACGTTAAATATTTCATCGGTTTGGGATATGATGACGTTAGATGGAGTTTTAATTATGGCTTTTCCTTTTACGGTACGTAATAATTTGATGCGTTTTTTATTTGATTTGAATTATTTTCTTTTGTAGAGATCAATGCATTCGAATGATAAGTTCGAACAATTAAATGTTACAAATACCGTTAACACATTTTACGGTAAATGTTTTTCGTATAGTTTGGGTAAGTAATTTTACATTTAAAAAATAATTAGGAATTGAAAACAAATATTCCAGAAAATTCCGTTAAATTTCGTAAAGACGATTACACACTCGTGTTCAAGTTTAATCATTCGGTGCAACAACTTTGCATAAAAACCAATTTAGCTGTTGTAAGTCTGTAAACTTAATACGTAAAAATTGTAAATAATTATATTTTTTTCGCAACAGTTTATGATCCACAGCAAAGAAGAACACGTTGAATACGAAATGATGACAAAATACCTATTAATAGAGTCCAATATCATTATTAATTTTGGTTTAAAGGCCAAAAAAGTTGAGTAATTCGAAAATTTTACATTCTTTAATTTATTTAAAAACCAAATGTTTCAGTTTAAGTTGTTAAACCGAACCGAATCGCCTTGTCATTCGGCCAAAGACGTGAGTGTGTGCAAAATGATTTGTTTGGATAGGGAATTGATAAGAAACAATTTAACATGCAGGTATGTTTTATATTATATTCCAATCTTAATCTTAATAGTAAATTTAAAATTAAGATTGCCTTTTATGCTTTTCAACCATCTGCCTTTGTGCGCGACCAAAACCGAGACTCGTGCGGCTCACACGCTCTATTCGAAATCGGCATTGGATTTTGATGAAACTAGTTGTTCGTGCGGACCGATCTGCAACGAACTTGTTTACGAACAACATTTGAGTTATATTATTAAACCTGCTTTTAGTCTTTTCTCAATGCTCGGTTTTTATTTTGCTGATAATGGTATAGAAGAATTGGAAGAGTATTACGCTTACACGTTTATATCGTTTGTATGCGATATTGGTGGGAATATGGGTTTGTTTCTAGGTCTTAGTGTACCTTCTTTGTTTCAAATAATCGATTCGTTTATGTTGTTTATGTCAAATAAGAGGCAACTTTCTAAAAATTAATGTATGTTAATTACTTACTACACACATCTAATAGCAAAATACACCTTTTTGGAATGTATTAATTAATGAATTTTTTTATGGAATGCCAAATGATTAGATATACTAAGATAATATAAATATTTTTTTAATAACAGAATTTTTGGTCATTTACCCATTGTTTTTTCTAAGCAATTGGCTTTATTTTAAATTGTTTGATTTTCCAATCAATCGACCAAATTCAAACTCGGGTTTCTCAAAATTCAAACTATGGATTTTAATCAAATTTGGCCCACATTTAGTACACCCCCTGGGCCATGTCGGGTCCAAATTTCAGACCTCCAACTCGTCTAGTTCCGGTTTGGCTGCCTTTCGAGCGTGGCTGCTAAAACCTTAAATCTTTTACCATCGCCTGTCGATGCGCAGTTTCTAATCTCGGATTTCTCAAAATTCAAACTATTGATTATAATAAAATTTTACACACTCTAAGCACACTCATTGGGATGTATTTGGTTCAAATTTCAGACCCCCAACTCGTCTCGTTCCAGTTTGGCTGCCTTTCGAGCGTGGCCGTTAAAACCTTAAATGTATTATCATCGCCTCTCAATATGGAGTTTTCAATCTTTTTAATCCCAAACTTTATTTAGTATTTAAACTTTTAAAAATTATTATTTGGCGTTCCATATCCTTTAATCTCTGTTTTAATTGTTTGTGAATGCTTAATTAACCACAAAAAGTAAAGTATATAATTATATATTGATGAGTATAGCAACATGTGTATTTGTAGCAAAGAATTCACGGATTTCTAAAACTTAATGATTAAAGAATAGTTAGTACGATTTTGTTTTGATGTTATGGTAATTTTAATAATAAAACATTTTCTTAGTTCTTACATTGGACAAAAATAAACAATAATCTATTACAATTTTCTTGTTCAATAAATTGAGTAATTCAACAAAAATTGTTAGTTTATAAAATTGATTTAAAATGTTACTAAATATACTATTAACTATTGAAATATCGATTATGTTATTACTATGTTTCGTTGGCTGAGCAAACTTTCAAGCAAACAACGTTTTGTTTCATAAAACGTGAGTTATATTGTCGACTAGTCAAATATTCGATGTGCTTTTAAAAGCTTTTACTCTTTTACGAGCATAAGATAATAAAATTTTAAAATTATAGTTTTTAGAATAAGGTCGATATTTGACTGCAGTCAAATGGTTTTATAATGCTTACTTTCAATGATGTACTAGATGTAAACAAGTATCTCATCTCATGAAAAACATGGTATTGAAAGGTAAAATTAATAATTATTCAAAGAATGATAAGTTAGCTAATAATTCGTTGGCAATGATCATTTGAGACAAAAGTGTGATGGATCCTGTTCTCACACGATGGCCTCAGCAATGTTTTCTTACTTCTGCTCGCGTGCAATGCTCACTGTCTCTTCGCTCTCTTATTGACTCGACTTCAATATTAAAGTATTAAACAAAATGACTACTTTACTACTAGAAATGATTACATTATTAAACATTAATAGCCACTTCCAAGACTTCCACTTAGCACTTCCACGTAGCCACTTCCAAGGCATAAGTTTTTCCTCTCAAGTCGCTCCTCTCACTAACTGCTTGTGCAAAGGTGTGGTCAGCAGAAATAATTGTGGATGGATTGTTTTCCCGCCAAAATTCGCTCTCGCTTGTTCCTCGTCTCCTCGGTATTTCGTTCTCTTCCTCCTCTGTTTCCTCCTTTCCCAATATGAACTCACTTTGTTTAAGAACAATAAACTACTTTAATGAAAACTAACTATCATGATATTTGTTTAATAAAACTAACAACAATAAACTCATGTCTTCTCTTCTACGTCTGTTAACGTTTTTCTCATTCTCCTTACTCCCACTCGCTCATTTATAATTTATTACAAATTTCAATTACAACAATTATTGGTGTTACATCTTTTAGATATAATTATACACTTAATTTCATATTAGCATTTACAATTTAGAGGTTTTTAAAATAAATATCAACAGTGATTCAACTATTTCAACCAGAGTCGGTAAACACAAACCAAGAAACAAACCCAAATTACCACCAACATCACAAACACATTGAATAAACGAATAGAAATAATATTCCTCGATTGTTTCAATCACATTATCATCAACAAACATACACAAACCAGGATGATTAACATTCCCAGTATTTAACAACTCCAAATGTTCAGTAAATAAAATTTCCTCGCATTTTCTCGGACACGAACAGTTGGAAACGTAATCAAACTGACCAGCGACAACATAAAAGTCAATTGTACTTTTCAAAGTATCGTTTTCATCGCTGCACAGAGGCAAATCCAAAGCCATATATGGCAATCTTAGAACAATTAACCTTAATTAAAAATATAATAACAATAATTTCAACTCACCTGCATTTAATTCGATGTTTAGCTGCATTTTCAACGCAATTTTTCTCGCATTCGCTCACTTTGGCGTGAATGTCGCACGGTTGTTCCGTTCGATTAAGCAGTTTAAACTGGAAAATAATATTTTAAAATTTGTTATAACTAATTATTTATTAGTTTACCTACAACTTTAACCGTTATGCTTATTTCTTTTTGGATTTTTGGTCCCATTTTTTGGTAACTCAAGAACATTTTGTGTTAAAACAAAAATTAAAAGAAATTAAAAGAAATTAAAAGAAATTAAAAGAAATTAAAAGAAATTAAAAGAAATTAAAAGAAATTAAAAGAAATTATTTACTTTGAAAAAATCTTTAAAGATTTTTTCAAAGTAAATAATTTCTTTTTCTTTTTTGTCCATATATTCAACTCATCATTGACCAATTCGGATGAACTTCGCACTAATTATTCCTACCCAGCAATTGTTTTGCACATTCTCGACACTTTTGCATCGTTTTCGACACGTAATTCGCCAATGCCGGGCAAATCGTAACCGATGGGAATTGAACCGAAGTGTTACGTACCAACGAAACGCTGTTTGCGATCGGTCTGGATTTGTATAAACTGAATCGTGTGTAAATTTAATAAAAACACGTTAAACTGCTGAAAATAATAACCAAATACCAAAGAAAATGAATTATTCTTCTTTTGCGATTGTCAATCGAATCGGTCGAAATCGTCGTTGTTTTCTTTTAACGATATTTTTTCGTTGCCATTAAATTAAATAAAGTTGGTTTTAAGACTGGCATTTCGTAGTAAAGTGAATTGTTATGAATATTTTATTTTTCAATTTCTCACTTGCAAATTGCTTTATGTATGAATATGAATATTAAATTAACTGTGATGAGATTTAAATAATTTATTCAAAATTCTCAATCAATGTTGGTATACACAAACCAAGAAACAAACCCAAATTACCAACATCACATCACACCAACATCACACAACATAGAAATCATCTCAATCCATTGTTATCAAAATAAACACACAAATCCTTACTTTCTTCTAAATTTTTAAATTAAGTTTGGTAAAATTGTTTTATGTCTTACTTTTAATCCAGACTTGATTTTTCAATAACTGAGTTGCAATTGGAAAAATATAATTTAAAGTTGAAATTGCATTTTATATGAGATTGAATTGGAAATAGAATTACAAAAAATGCATATTATTTATTAGTTTCATAAAATACTAAAATATTTATAAGTTTTACAAAATATAACTCGTATATAAAATCTTATACATAAAGTCAATTTTTGACTGCAAAGAAATAGGTTTTGTTTCTGGTTTATGAAAGACATGGTATTGAAAGGTAAAATTAATAATTATTCAAAGAATGATAAGTTAGCTAATAATTCGTTAGCAATGATCGTCTTAAATACCATTTAATGAATTTCAGTTGCTCGTCTTGTCTATTCGTGAACGTGAACTTGGCATTCTTGTAACAACCTTTTTATTTACAGTTATACCTATTGGAACCAAAGTTTACAAGATCCATCGATCAAAAAAACAAAATGTTGCATTTAAAATGTTAACACAAATGCGTAAAAATTTGTCTTTAGAGAAAAGTTTTGTTTATTATTTGTTTTTCGTTGCGATTATGGGATCGAGTTTTGTCGTTTGTTGTTACCAAACATTCGATCGATTGCAAACGTTTTTATCGTCTCCGGTTAATTCAAAGGTTGCTTTTATTCGTAACAATTCGGTTCGGTTTCCAACTATTACCGTTTGTCCATTAAACGATAATTATTTGCCGTTATTTAACATGACACGAGAAATCGCGAAACATCGCAAAGTTGATTTTTGCTCGATTCGATACTGGGATTTACTGAATAAATCGTTTAATATTTCTGCACTTTGGGATAAAATGACATTAGAAGGAGTCTTGCAAAGAGCATTTATTTATTCGGTAATGTATGTACGAATGAAATTTTATAATTTCGATTAAAAATTGTTTGCAGAAATCGATTTCAAAACAGGATTGGCAAACACTTAACATTTCGAATTACGTTTATTCATATTTGGGCAAATGCCAATCGTATAATTTGAGTAAGTAATGAAATATTACAAATAAGCATAAATAATAATAAATTATTTAATTTAATAGATGCATTAGTTCCGTTCCGAAAAGACGATTTTTTTTTAATTTTTCATTTTTATCATTCGGTGGAAGGACTTTGCAATAATGAAAATAGTATTGCTACGGTAAATCTACTTTAATCTGAATTTAATAATTTTAAATGTAAATAACATTTTTTCTCGTTTTTTCAGTTTCTGATGCACAACGAAAGGGATTTCGTACAACACAAATTATTCAAGCTATTCAGAATTTTGCCTAAAACAAAGAGATTTAAATACGGTTTGTCTGCCAAACAGGTTAAACACATAAATTAAATTAAAAAAATGAGATAATAATAAACTATAAAAATGGAATTTCAGTTTAAACTCGTAAATCGTACGCGATCCCCTTGTTTTTCGTCCGAAGAAGTGAGTCTGTGCGAACTGAATTGTTTGGAAAATATTTTGAAAACAAATTTAAGTTGCAAGTAAGTTTTTAATTATTATTTTAAAATATGTAAATTAATAATAATTTTATTCAAGATTGCCTTTCATGAAATTCATTGATAAACCTTTATGCTCAAATGCAACTGACGGGAAATTAGCTAGTCAGAATTACCTTCACTTGTCTTTATCATTCAATTTCGACGAAAGATGTTCTTGTCCATTAATTTGCGATGAGATAATCTACGACGAACACTTGGAGCAAACTTTTGATTCCCGTTTGAGTGCTTTAGGTTATTACTTTGCGAATAATGTTATAGAAGTAGTCGAAGAGTATTATTCTTACACTTTAATTCCTTTTTTGTGCGACATTGGTGGGAATTTGGGTTTGTTTCTAGGTCTTAGTGTACCTTCTTTGTTTCAAATTGTCAATTCGTTTATGTTGTTTATGTCAAATAAGAGGCGTCTTTCTAAAAATATTAATGTATGTTAATTACTTACTACACATATCTAATAGCGAAATACACCTTTTTCGAATGTACTAATTATTTTGCTTTAAATTTTCTTTCGGTTCCTTTTATGGAATGCCAAATGATTAGATATTAAGATGATATAAATATTTGGTCATTTATCCATTGTCCTTTCTAAGCAATTGGCTTTATTTTAAATCGTTTGATTTTGCAATCAATCGACCAAATTCAAACTTGGAGTTTTCAAAATCCAAACCATCGATTTTAATCAAATTTGGCTCACATTTAGTACACCCCCTGGGCCATGTCGGGTCCAAATTTCAGACCCCCAACTCGTCTCGTTTCAGTTTGGCAGCCTTTCGAGCGTGGCCGCTAAAACCTTAAATGTATTATCGTCGCCTCTCAATATGGAGTTTTTAATCTTTTTAATCTCAAACTTTATTTTGTATTTAAACTTTTAAAAATTATTATTTGGCGTTCCATATCCTTTTACTGCTCTGTTTTAATTGTTTGTGAATGCTTAATTAAGCACAAAAAGTAAAGTATATAAATATATATTGATGAGTATAGCAACACATTTATTTGTGGCTATGAATTCACGAATTTCTAAAATAATTAGTGAATAATTAAGTACGATTTTGTTTTGATGTTATGATAATTTTAATAATAGATGAGAAATAAGCATTAGCTCGAATTGTTTGTGTATAATGTCTTGCACATAATTATGATATTTAAATGCTGTTTTAGTAAAAGTTTACTGCAAACTGTTGCTGTATTTTTTACACACTGATTCTGGATCAGCTGTTCTTACATAAAAAACACTTTCTTAATTCTTACATTGGACACAAATAAACAATAATGTATTACAATTTTCTTGTTCAATAAATTGAGTAATTCAACAAAAATTGTTAGTTTATAAAATTGATTTAAAATGTTACTAAATATAATTTTAAC
>JAQFZU010001277.1:0-14556 GCA_034696185.1 Henia vesuviana | reverse complement strand
CAATTCGTTATGTTTATCCATGGTTTCTTCAATATTCAATTTGTAATTGATATTTTGATCGGCAAAAGAAGTGGCCAAAGGTGTCCTGGGACTCGATTGATTACTCGCAGCTAAAACGTTATGCAGCAACCGAAAATCCAATCCAACATCAATGGGAGTATTAATATACTTCTCGAATAGTGACGATGAGTAAGGGATATCTTGAATATCCTCTTTGGTTACTTCTGTTTCAAGTTGCGGGATTATATCGTCACCAGAAAGGGCTATAATAAAAATAAAGTAAAGTGAATACAAAAATAATAAATTTTAAAAAAATCATTACATCTTTGCAACTTTTCTTTGTATTTTTCTCGAGACACCGATAAATTGCCATGACTTAAAGTCCTTCTTAATGATGCGCTGCTTGGCTTTTCCACGTGAATAGGCGGAACCGGACTTTGCCTTCTCTTCTCTGCACTACCAGGTTTGTTATGCGTGTTATTATTAACTGGAATTGGTGGTAGAAAAACGGCCGAATGTTTAGTTTGGGAATAATCCGTAGATGACGTTCTCGTTATAACCTAGAACAATGTAATAAATAATGAGAAAAAAAAAATTGTGGATTCAATTTCACTATTGTATTGAATCGAAGGCATGACCGTAGACATTAAATAAATATTAATCTAAATTTATTATGTTCATATTGATTTGGTTATCGTTGATTCTAAATGGCAAAACAAGAGAAATATCAAAGTTTAATTACATTAATCGCAAAGGAAATGACTACGGATGATGAGTTTGAGTAATTGACACTTCCAACGTTGGTGAAAATGAAATAAAGTTAATTATACAAAATATTTTAACCAAAACAAATATTTAAATAAACAAATACAAAAATGCAATTTTCCTAGCAATTGCACTATAACGAGCAACACAATAAAAATGCCATTACTCCTAAATCATTTACAACATAAAGTCAAAGCAAGTGCAAAAATGATTTAAACCATTGAAAATTACTTGAAAAAAAACAATGTAATAATTAATTTTAATTAATTTAGTTCAGAAATTGCACATTCACATGCCAATCGTCATTGGCAAGACTTACCTTAGGTACTTCGCCGCAACACAGTTTATACTCGAGACCAACAATGTCGAATTTAATAATATCGCCAGGAGATAAACGAATTGACGAATTGCGAATTAAACATCCATTGATGAAAGTACCGTGTTGCGAATTAAGGTCAGTTAGGATGAAACCCCGTTCGGTGTCGCTGAATTCCAAAACTGCGTGTTTGTCGTCTGCTATTGGCGACTTTTATAGAACAAAAAAAAAATTAAAAACAATTAATGACTTGCGAAGTCGTTTAGATACTGTGAAACAATGGTATTAATTCATTTCTAATCACAGTAAATTTCGATTAAATTTTTTGAAAATTTTTTTATGATTTTTTTTTTAATTTTTCATAATAATTATTACTTATTTTATCATGCAATATTACACGCAGAATAACATTAAATATTAAAATAGAAAAGCAGCTGGTTTTTCTTAATGTACGTTGTTAAAACTGGAATTTTCTATTACGACAGGCCACTTTCTACACGAGTCTTTGTGACACTAGTGTCAGGTCGAGCTTAGATTAGCATTGAACGCCCTATTCTTTTTATTATTACTTTGTTAAATGAAACTTGCTAAACTCACGAAATATTATAATTGGATTTATATTGAGTTTAAGCTTATTTTAAGATCAATTCTAACCAAAATAACCCTAGCAACTGGTTAAAGTTGATTTGTCAATAATTTCTTTCTTAAAATAAAAATAAAAAATATCAATAATTTTTGCACATTTTAAAAATAAAGAAAAATAATCATTTTTTTTAAATGAATTCTGACAAAGGTTAATTATGAATGAGGCCATTAATTTTAAATTATATTTGCAAAAATTAAATTATACTAATTCAATGACATTTGCTATCATAAAAAAAATGTTTATTATGTTCAAATCCTTCGTATTTTATTTTAGGAATCACAAACTTTTTCTTGGGCGTGGTAAATAATTCTCCCATTGATTTGTGCATTATAATATTACCAAATGCAATGCAATGCTATTCGTGAGCAACAATAAAAAAATTTTATTTATACCAAAATTTAACTATTATTTATCAAAGAAAAAATTATTGTTTTAAAATTATATTATATTTAAATGCGACTGTGCATTGATCGATTCGCAGGTGACATAATAAATATTATAATAAAAAAATGGTTTGTTTATATTTACCGTTATGTTTACATCGCAGTTTTCTTTGCCAAAAGTGGTAGTCTTTTTATGAAGAACAATAAGTTGGTCATTGCTGGTCTTCAAGTAAAAGGACATCTTGACCTTTTCCTGTGCCACCGCCCAACACCAATCGCACAAACAAATCCAATAGTTTAGCCGAAGAATTCATGCAGGATGATGAATAAAAGTCATTTTACAGTTCCGGTTCACTGAAAATGGTCATAATTAGTGACTCGATTGCACAAACTACAATAGATTGATATGGTTTCGCTTTGATCAACTAATTTTATACTTACGATAAATATTTTTTTCTTCCTTTAATGATAAGAATTATGTTTTTTGTGTCCAACTTTGTTTTTATTTTTTTTTTATTTTTTTGGTTACCTTTGTGTTTTAATTGAATGTACTGATCCAATATTGACGACCCCCGTTGCTCACGTGCAGGAGTGTTTTGGCATCATAGTTACCATGGATACCAAATATTTTTTTAAAGAAGTCATCAAATGGTATTTTTTAAATATGTAAAAATTGAAATTATACATTGCAGTTGAAAATGGAAATTCTGTGATGATTTAATTTGAGGTTTTCATTTAAGTAGATAACAATTATAGATTAAAGGCAGTTTAAAGGGCTCGATCTAGTGGTAGAATTGAAAACCTTTAAGAAAATATAACCTAAAATGGCATCGAGAGGACAGAGTGAAACACAAATATTGAAACATAATTTAGAGGATCAACTCGATCGATTGATGGCTCAATTAACAGATTTAGAAGAATGCAAGTGAGAAAGGTTTTTATTTATTAAAAATTAATATCAATTTTAAACATCAAATTTTCATTAAATTTTATTTCGTAGAGATGATTTGGATTCGGATGAATACGAAGAAACGAAAAATGAAACGATGGAACAATTAAAAGAATTCAATTCCTCATTGAGTAAATTAATGGGTGGAAATGTAACATTGGTCGACGACTTAAACGCAATGCAGTTAGTGAGTGCACAAATAAAACACTTAAAAATATTAAAATTGAATAAAATTATTATTTACTTCACTAGGCCATTCAAGCAGCGATTAGCCAGGCATTTCATACACCTGAAGTTATTAGAATGTTTGCCAAAAAACAACCAGGCCAATTACGGCAACGGTTGGCTGAGGTGATTAAACTTTAAATTGATTTAATATTCGTATTAAAAATTCTTTTTCAAAAAAAACAGCTCGATCGGGATATAAAGATGGGAAAAATAACATTAGAAGCAGCAACTCAACAAAAAGTAGAAATTTTAACAGCTTTAAGAAAACTAAACGAAAATTTAAATGCAACCGAACAAGATTTTCTTCAAAATCACGCATCAGATTCACTTAAAGAATACGAACAAGTCACTGAAGAAGGTTAAAAACAAAAATTCAACTTATTTTCAAAATTAATTAAATAAAAATCATTTCCAGGTGCTGGATCCAAGGTATTGGAAATGGCAGGTTCGAAAATCCATGTGATGACGAAATAATTAAATTTAATGATTGATATTTATATATTATTAAATGATTATTAACTTATAAAATTGAATTATTTTTTAAGCTTATTTCTACAGAGCGAAATTAAAGAGTAATTGAAATGGCAGGCTTTACTAGTTTTATTCTTATAAAGATGTTAATGTACAACAAGCAGAAAAATTGTAAAAAGGCAAATAAAAAGGGATAAAATAAATATAAGTGAACAATTTGTTTTTTATCTTATTTTTATATATAAACAAACGTTTGCAAACGACTGCAAATTGATCCGTATACACAAATTGGCAAAGCTAATCTTTCTACATTCAAATCCCCATTCCATTAAAATAAATATTTTTGTTTTTATTTAATACATTTTTTTTCATTAAAGACATTATAAACAAATATATTCAAAATTACCTAATTATACGTCCAATGATTTACCTAAATCTATTATTTTACTAATAAATTTTTTTTGACATTTGAATATTCACAAAAAATATATACAAAAACTTAAAAAATATTTCTTAATTTAAAAACTATCACCAAATCAACAAGTGAAATTAATTCACTTATGTTTGGTATTTTGTTTTTGTTCTATTTAAATAAATAAATTAGTTATTAATAAAATTGTAATTTAAAAATAGACTAATAAAATCTTAATTGATATTTCTCCCCTCCGTTAACATTGAATAATCTCGTTACTTACATTCGTGAGAAAATAATTCAACACACATAAAAACTGCTAAAAATTATTAAAACAAATAAAACAATATGAAAGATGAAAAAACCTTAAAATATTTTAAGGCAAATATTTCCAGAAACAATTTTTTTGTTTCCACTTTTTTTTTTTGAATCCAATAAATATGGCACATTTCGAGGATTCACTTCAGAATTTTTTTTTTCCCGCAATGGAAAAAAAAAGATGCTTTACACGTTATTTAAAGCGAAATAAATAAGTTTAAAGCTCCACTATGAAAAATTCTAGAATCATAAATAAATTACATTCAATTTGCTAATTAAAAATATTTCAATTATTTTCATTTCCAAGCAAAATTTTTGACATTTCTGTACATAAAACAAGTAGCATTTGTTCCATTTTTTTTTTAGTTCGTAGTTGCCAATATAACAACTTTATAAATTTTTAAAACAGCATTATGCAATTTATATTAAAATTTTAAATGTCTTGCGATTTCATTTTTTCACACGAGTCCCACAAATTACTTAAATGTGATTTTTTTTCTACAATTTCAACTATTCTAAATGAATTTTCTACAAGATTTAACATTGATACTCAGCTTTTTTTTTTGGTTTTGTTGCTTTTTTTTTTAAATAATATTAATAATAATAATTTGTAAAATTCATGATATAGTTTTTGCTTCCATAACTTGGGACGACATATAAACACAAATAACGAGAAAAATATCCTAAGCCTGAGAATTACTCGCAATTTCACAGTCGGATTTTCAAATTGGCGACTGAACAGACTTGCGGCGAGAGAGTTTAGACCTGAAAAAATAAAAAAATAAAATTAATTTCATCATACTAAAAAAAAATAATTATTACCGTATTTGACCCGCTAACAATGGATTGATTGCATATAGCCAATCGTGAACCTCTTTATCACTGAGCGTTTGAAGCAAAAACCCGCGATGCTTTGTTACTACTGAGAATGTGTTTGGAACCTAACAAAATATAACCCACAGATCAACACCACAACAAAATAATAAATACCATTTAAATAAATAAAATTAAAAAACAAAATAAAAAAAATAAAAAATAATAATACCTTTAATACAAGATTGTTCAACCGCACCCATTTTTTATACGTTTTGTAATTTGGAAACTAATTACGGCAAAACAACCAAAAAAAAAAATAAAAAGCAAAATAAAAATAAAAAAGCCAACGACAATAACAATAAATTAAAATAAAAACAATAACAAATATATACATTAATATACATTAAATTATACCTTGAGCATTGCTTGCTGGTCCTCGCTATATTCGACTTGTGCTGTTGCTAAATTAATTAAGCCACGTTCTACTGGATCTTTTTCATCTTTGTATATGTAAACATACGGTCGACGAACAACCTAAAAAAATAATTAGTTAATTAACTGAAAATTATAACATTAAAATATTAAAAATAAACACCCACCACCCATCTCTTGATCCAGCCACTACTTTTCTCAGCTAGAAAATGCAAATATCCTTTGCGAGATACAACAGGACTAACTCGAATTTCTTCCACTTCTGGTACGTATAAGTATAATGGTCTTGGTTGTGATAGTGGAGATTCAGGACTAGGTGTTGTCACTGTCGGTACCATCAACTGATGTTGTTGATCCGCAGGACGATATTTGTCGGGCGAAGTCAACATTCTAATAATTAATTATATTATTATTTATTGACAATAAAAATGATTTAATTCGATTTACTCTTGCGATGAATTCGATGTTAAACTTGAATTGGTGCTTGTAACACTCGCTCCCATGTCTTCTTCCGATACAGGCGTAATTGCATTGACTTTTGCAAGTAAATCTTTCGATGGAATTCTTCCTTGTATAAGTCGCACGCATTTAAGCGATAATTCGCGCTCTCTGTCGTTCATCTGCCAGGGCTCGTAAACCGATGGATCGATGTCATCCCGGGTAAGGAGAACCGAACTTCTCTTGCCCTCTGCGCTCGCTTTTGCTACGAGGTTACTCGCTTCTTTCTCAGATTTGCTTATGTCCGAATGGAATGGCATCGACAGCTTATCGATGCCCACTTTTTCGCGTAAGAGCAAAAAATGACGAATTTTTTCAACCTGGAAATAAAATTAATATAATTTCAATATAATAATAGCAGTAAAATAATTTCTTACTTCTTCCAATCGAGTAAGTTTCTCCAGTTCCCACTGATGATCGAAAATGAGGGAATCACCGCGCGGTCTCCATCCGTGCAGATTTTCTTCACCGCGGACATACGTCGACGAGGTATCGAGAACTCTACGTTGTCGACGTTGAACGCCTTAAATAGTAATTAAATAATTAAAATTTGAATTTTTTTGAGGGAATTAATTTGCATTGATTTTCAGTAAACGAACCTGGACTTCCAGAATCAGCAGCTTTCTTGAGTACGAGTTCGTAAACTCCAGTCAAACGATTGGCTTCTGAGTTTTTATAACTGCCACTGAATAATGTCTTTAAAGACCGTGGTGCTGTTCGAGCATCACGACCGTAAATAACTAAGCACAAATCTTTGGTAATAACCGCAGGTTGAGCACAATTTTCCAACTAAAAAAAAAAAAAAATCAAAATTTTTAAAATTAAAAATTTTTTTAATAGAGAATAACAACCTCTAAATACGCTGAAATTGTCATGTATATTTGCTCTCCGTATGGTGTGACTCTATTGAGTAGAACTGAATTATGCAATGACGAGTCCCATGCAGCTTCGAACCGGTAAAACGTTCGATCGTCTCCTGGAACTTCCAAGTATTCGCCTGGGAACAAACCCAATGATAAGACTGAATTGTCGTTATCCTCTTCGTCACACTCTGGTGTTGTTCTAATTCGACCTAAGTAACAAAATGTTAAATGAGCGTCCTATGTTTCAAAAGAAAAGACAAATTTACCAACTACGACTTCTTTGATCTCCTTCCAAATTACATCAGGACCATTTTCGTGCACAATAGTTGCACGAATGCGTCTTTGGATCCCTTGATGTAATAAGAACAAACCACGGCAAGGCATGTCTTCGCTGTGGTCCACAACGACTGGAATGTATCTTTAAAAATAATAAAATTCTTTAAATTTTATAATTCTTTAAATTTTATAATAAAAATTTAAACTAATAAAATTTTCTCACTCTCCATTAGGAGCCAGTTCGCAAATTTCAAACCAGACGAGGACATCATATCTGGTGTGAACGTGACTAGTACTAAACGATTGCAAAACTCCAAATTTTGGGGACCGCACCGGTTGCGAGATCGGAATTGAAGGTGGCAAAAGCCGTTTTGGTGGTTGACGAACACTAAAAAATTTTATTTAATTCAAATAAAAATTTACGAGAAAATTAATTGAATATTAATTAATTTACAATGGACCGTCGTTGAAATCTTTGTTCAAAGGATTGTGTTGGTAATGCCCAAATACTTCAAATACAATTGGATTTGTCTTAATATAATCTAAAAATGATCTCGTTACCACTACAGTGATCTAAAAAAATAAAAAACAAATGAAAATTCTATTAATAATAACATTTCATATTACATTTTGAACGTGATAAAATCCCAATGGTGGGCCTTTGCCAGTGTTTTTATGTGGTTCAGTCGAAAATGCTTCGTCGTGTCGATGCAAAAAACTAGAAAAAAAATTAACATAACATGAATAAAATGTTATTAATAAATTTAATTAATTTACGTACTTAAATTGACAAAATATGTCGGCATAATCACTACTGATCGCATAAGCTTGCAATACAGTAACCCTAAATGTAAATTCAGAGCCAATTTTTAAATGTGGTGGTACGTCATCATCTTTATCAGAAGAAACACTACTATCTCCTTTCCCACTATCTACATCTGATTCACGATCAGCTTAATTAAAAAATTTAAATAAGTCATCAGCTCATTACTTTTATTATTATTATTAAAATTAATAATGATACCTTTCGGGATTTCAGCTTTTGTCACATCAGGCATTTGGCCTTGACCTTCAACTATCCTTTCATCAAAATTAGCTTGATTCTTTTCTAACGTTTGCGAGATTAATGTTTCTCTTTTAGTCTAAAATTCATGAAAAAGAAAATTCCATTAGTGTAAATTAAATTGAATTTTTATTTTTACCTTTACAGCATTTTTCTGGAACAAATTATCCGCAAAACTAATTCGAGCAGATTGCCTAACTCCATTACTAACATCACCCGATTCTTCGTCGTCTACATTTAAAAAAAAAAAACAATTTTTTTAAATAAATAAAAAAATATTTTACAAAAAGCAATAATCAAACCTAAAATAGCTTGTACAGCAACTCTCAGATATCCCTTAACATCCCCTTTTTCATTTACTATTGCTACCTTATGCACAAGTGGCACTGGATACAAAAGACTTCCCAAGAAAACAAAAGCCCTAGAATAAATTAAATCATTAAATATAAAAATAAAAATAATTTTAAAAAATTACCTTCCGACTAAGCGAAACCATGGAAATCTATCATAAAAGGGATCGCCTCCAGTAATGCTTTCTATATTATAATCCGGAGAAGTCGGGGAAAGTTCTGCCTCGTTTTGATACATTTCTCGCATTAATTCTAATCTCTGTCTGTAAAAATAAAATCGGAACTTAAATTTCTTATCCATCTCTACTTTCTTCAAATGCAATTCCGTACAAATGCAATTACGGACAAAATAAGCAAACCAAATAAAAAATGCAAACCGCTTCGATAAAATTAAAACTTGGATCATCACTCGAATAAAATCAACCATTTTGAATTGACCAAACAAATTAATGTAAAATTCAAATGAAAATTATTTTCAAGCACAAGCCGTAATATTATGTTATCGGACATAGCTTTAAGCCTTGCTGAATATATGCGTAATTCAAAAATTGGATAACTGATGCACGAAATGAAATAAGCGATTTTAAAGCTGAATTTAAGCAAATGAAATTTGTTTAGAGAGACGATGCTGTTGGAAGCTGAAATAGTATAAGCGAAAAAGGTTGAAAAATGAAAAGAGTAGGTTATAGTAGTAGAGTAGAAGTAGACGACATACCCAAAAACAAACCTGGAAGGGATTAGTTTGGAGAAATTAAATTTTTGGTTTTGTCGATAAATTGATAAACAGTGGAAGATATCGTCTTCCTCTGCTTCAGGTGTTTCGGGTGAAAGATCCTCATTGTAAATTTGGCGCATCAGTTCCAAACGATGTCTACAATTCAGGGATTAATCCATTTCATAATTCACAAATTTGTATTTAAACATTTTTAACGTATTCAATATTAATCCTTTGCCAGAATTGTAGACAAAGTCAAAAACTTGGCGCCTAATTTTATTTTTAATTTTTTTCATGCATAATTTTGTATTCGAAATTCACAGAAAGAAAGAAAAAAGCATTAGAAATATAGCGCTAATCTAAGCTAATGCTAATTTCCATTCTAACTTTGTCTACAATTTAAGGCTTTTAAGTGCAGTGATATAAATTTTATCGATCTTGATCTTGTGCGGCTTGCAGTGCGATTAAATTTAGTGCATTAAGCAGAAAAAGATAAACTTCGTATAAAATCGATAATACCGAGTCTTACCTAAGTTTTTCAAGAGACCAGTAATGCGTCGCTCCATTTTTAGTGTCCTGAACTTCTACCGCGACTATCGTGCGTTGAAAAGGCCTCGTCACATCGTCGTCGTCGTCTATTGGTACGAGATCCGGAGGCAACGGTGAATATAGTGTGTCCGTTAAAAGCACAAATTGAAACTGGACCTTTTCCATATTTAAAAATTAAAATTTAACATTTTTATTTTTTAATTTAATCAACTTACTTTCTTTTTTAACTCGACACTTATAGCGTTAGCCTCCTTGAGGAAGATCGCATTCCCCCACAGATCATCCCGTAAGGAGGTGAACTGGTGGTAGCGCCATTTCTGAAATGCCCATTGGGCCATTTGATAATCTTGCTCCGTCCAATTGCATTCTGCATCGAATAAAGGGTTAACTACTTTTTATTAGACAAGAATTTCCAATAAGCAATAATTTTTATTTTTTTGATCGATTTAAATAAAATAAGTGAATTCTGTTATAAACAGTTACCAAAAATGTCTTCTTCTGGTCCTGTGTCTTCTGGTGAACATGAACTGTACATGCTAGACATTAATGAATGTTCTTCCACTTGTTTCTGCAATGCATCGATTCTGGCTTCGTATGATTTTCGCTGTTGTTCAAATAGTTGATCGGCTTCCTCTTTCTCTTTTCGGTATTGCTCTTCCATTGCTAGTAACCTAAGCGTTAAAATGTACCGAATGAATAATCTCGGTATCTTAATTAGGCTTAATTTAAATATATTTACCTCTTTTCCATTTCCTTTTTCAAATCAATCCCCTGCTTTTCTAGCAACTCCAACTGAGCGAAAGTCCAATCGACTAATTCGCCCGGAGTTTCGGCAGGTGATTTGCCTTTACGACTTTCACGTGCTTGCTCGGGATGATTGAACCGAAATACGTGATTTTTCCCAAGAATAACACGTGAACCGGTTTTCATGGCAATTGGGTCGGTCACCACTCGCCCATTTACATAACACGTGGCTCCGTGACATGGTTTCAATACCACATTACCTATAAACAAAGATAATTACTTCTGATTTCGTCCAAAATATTGATTTTACCGTCAGTGTTTTCAAAAATGCAATGCTCGTTCAAAATGTGACACCCGCTGAGTTTGATGTCTTGAGGTACATTGGCATCGGGGCGACCAACTTGAGTAACTCCATCTTTAATGTAGTATAAAAGACATTCTGACATAAATGGATCTTCGTTTAAATTAACTAAATGGGGTGTCTAAAAAAAATAATAAAATAACTTTAAAAAAATTTATTTACAATTTCAATTTGTTAATAATTAAACCTTTTTAGGTGAAAAAACTCCAACCGTATTTCCATCTTCTCGTAAGGCCACTCCCATCTCAGCAAAAACTGCTTCTCTATAAAAATTAAATACGAAGTTGTTAAAAATAATTAACATAAAACTTTTTTTTAAATACCTTTCTAGGCGAATCGCTTCCGTTTTCTTTAATTTATCTTCCCACGTTTCGTTCAATTCAGCGATCAATTTTTCTGATGCTTGAAGCTGCTCCACCGCGTCTTCAGCCACTGTGGAGACGGTATCGTGGCGATGTCGGCGAAAAACTTCAACGCCATCGCAATTTCCTGTGTTATAATAATAGAAAATAATAACTCGTATATAACATTTGTTCAAATTAAATATTCATTTTTCATGACATCAATTTTCAATATAATATAAATAAAATCGGTATTTGAGCGCAGTTCAAAGCACAAGCCAAATTTGCAGCGTTAAATCCATCTTCATTCAGGCAACGTATGTATTTTAAGTGGCTTTTAAACAAAGCTCACAAAATAAATAAAAATTAAAGCAACTGAAAAAACGACACAGTAGCAGTTGTGGATAGGATTATTTTTCTTTTTTAAATTTTTATTGTAGATTTTAAAACTTACGCGAATTATTGATTTCGTTTTCCTCACCTAATTTACGTTCAAAAAGAGTGGAAAGAAAAAGAAAATTAACATGATGTTTGCTAACATTTGTTTTAACCAACTCAAACTGGAAAATCAATTTTAATTAATTCATAAATTAAATTTTCAATTTTAAAAAAAAACATTTTTAATATTAAAAAATGAACTTAAATTCACCTTCTTCGACATCGATGCCTTCTGCACGCAGTAAGTCTCGCAAACGCGCAATCTCTTCTTTGAGTTCTCTGATGAGTCTGGCGTTCGCGTCTTCATTAATAATGGCTTTACACACGATTTGTTTAGCTCTATCCGCATACCTAATAATATTTAAAATATTTAATATATTTATTAATTTTAGTAAAAAAAAAATTCAAATTAATACCTTAAAGTGCTCAAAGTTTCATCGTAATTAATATCAGCCGGACTAATAGCTGCAATCATAGCAGTCTTTGAATTACCGCCGAGGTTTTCACGTAGAAGCCACGTTAAAACTGAATCTCGGTATGGAATGAAATCTGCTTTTTTCTTTTTCTTTGTTGCCTAATTTAAGAATAAATTATGTATTTTAATTAATACATTTTTATTTGTATATTAATTTAACGCGAGACACTTACTGCCTTTAAATTCCAAATAAAGTATTAAAAATAATAATTATTTTTTTTAGTCTTATAAAAGTTATTCACTTTAAAATCATAACTCACCATTTCCGCAAGTGCTGAAATTACTTTGCCCAACGTGGTCAGTGACTTGTTGATATTTGCACCTTCTTTCAATCTCATTCCTTTCGCACCAGTGGAATCTGCACGTTCACTGCCTGCCAAATCAACCAAACTGATTTTGCTCACCTAAAGCCGAATCACATTTTTTTATTTATTTGATAAAATATAAAATTTTTAAAATGTATTTTTACTCGTTCGGATGTCAGACTCGTTAATTTATCTCTTTTAGTCTGAGTAAAAATTATCGTAAACACTGCATGTGATCTGCTACTCGTTTCGTTCATATTCGTAGCTGCTACAGTCCTGTTGATGATAATAAAAATATTTTAACAAAATATTAAACCAAAATTATAATATTTTTATTAATTATTACCTCGCTTTGTTCCCTTCATCCATCAAATCTTTAATATCTTGATAATTTGTAACTGCTAATTTTGACAAATCTTCTACATACGGCCCCAGAAGTGGATGCTCGCGAACTCTCAAATTATTTTTATTTTTAGGATTTAATAAATCTCTAACCCTTTCACAATAAATTTCCATGTAGCTAACCTAAAAAAAAGTATTCAAATTAAATTAAAATAAAGAAATAATTTTTTTAAAAACGTACTTCTACGGTAAATTGAGTATCTATATCAGTATCTTCTTTTATCCGACGAAATAAATCTTTACAGACTAGAGGAATAATGCCTTCTTGGCCATCTTCTTGTTTTCCCATCATTGTATAGGATTTTCCGGCTCCAGTTTGCCCATAGGCAAAAATACATACGTTATACCTAAATTATTTTTTATTCAAATTAAAAATATTATTTTTTTACTATTAAAAACTCACCCTTCGAATGCGTGATCGAGCATTTCTTCTCCAATGTCTTTATATACCGTAAGTTGAGAAGCGAATTCGGGATCGTCTCCCTTAAAAATAATTAAAAATGCACAAATTAATTGTATCTTTAAAATTATAAAAATTAACTCACCACATGCGACCAATAGGAATAATCAAAATTAAAACTTTTCAGCGCTTCTTTCGCATTTGCTGGCGCTTTCGGGTTGATAATTGCTAGAAAATAAAAATAGAATTACCAAATAATTTAATTAACACCAATTGAAACAGCACACAAACATCAATTTAATCCATAATCATACACTTCATTAATTTCAAATGACTTCAAAAACATCATTTACGAAATCATTTTCCATTTAAGTAACGCTTGACAAACCAGTCAAAATGAATCCGAAAATAGCCGACGACTGACGCCATCATTGCCGTTGTCGTGACGACAAACAACCACGTACAAAAGCAATTTGAAATAAATTCGGACTATTGCGACTTTTTTATTTCCTTACAATTGATGCAATTTCATTTTTTTTATTAATAAAACCAATTTTATTTCACTTGATGAAAGTAAAGAAAATCAATTGTCCCACATTAAAAACCGCCTAGGCACATTTGGCGCCAGTGCAATGTCTTTATAAACTAAAAACAATCAATAAGTTATTATCCCTTAATTATATGTGCAGATATGTGATTGCCAGTTATAATCATAAAAATCAGATAAATAATTTATCGATTTTTAATTAATAATTTTTTTTCTTCAAGATAATGGGTAATTTTCTTATTCTTATAAAGTAATTACTTACATGTAGTGTTTCCAGACATGCTGATAATGCATTTGCATTCATGACCGATCTCTCTATTATTGAATGGACGAACACGAACAGCTACTTTGACAGAAGACATGATGAAATAAGCGTTAAAATCTAGAATTTAAAAAAAAAATTCAAATTATATTTTTTTTAAATTTATTTGTTTATATTTTAATTTTTTTCAACACGTTTGATTCGATGGATTCATTTTTCAGTAAAAATTAA
>JAQFZU010001276.1:0-14558 GCA_034696185.1 Henia vesuviana | reverse complement strand
GTCAACAGTAGTCATGAAAAAGTAATATTTTTCTCTATTTTGGGATTACATTTGGGATTGAAATGGTTCATAAAATTAGTTACAAATCATACAAAAAATTAAAGATGAATCAAATTTTAAAATTTAAAAAGTTGCCATGTTTGCCAAACTTGGTAAATATTATATACTGGTTCCACCACCTCTAAAGTTCTGAACAATTGCACATATTTTGTAAATATTGTTGGCTCGTTTGTGTTTATTTATTAAAAGCTTATATTGCCATTGAAATTGCCTTCCGACCAAATGTCAGATCACCAAATGCATATGACAAATTGTCGAGTACGACAATCTGACAATTGGAAGCACAACCAATTAACATACCAGCAACTGTCGTATGACAAATTATCTTACAACCAATTGATACAGGCTCGAAAAAAAAGAACTTGCAAATGATGAAAAATAAAATTTATTCAAACACGACATTTCACTTTTTTGTAACACATTAATAAAAGAATATTAATAAATTCAATATAGGAAATATATTTTGCGAAAAAATAAAATATTTAAAAACAGAAGTTTACTTATTTTAATTGCTTAATTACCTTCAAATTGATAACTGCTAAGATTCTAGCAAATAGCAATTTCCATTTAATTACAACATTAATCATCTATAATTACAACATTAATCATCCTATAATCTCGTAAATTGTTTATTTAAATTTAAAACTAAACGATCATTATAAGCTACCGTAAGGTTTAGTCACAAATCTTACCATCAGATGATATCGCAGTATCACTTTCTTTAGCCAATGGCGGAGTCCATGGCTTTAGAAGTTTGTGGCGTGTGTATTTATTCTCATCAAGGAAAGAAATATTAGTGATTTATACATTATATTGTGAGATACATACTAAAACGCGGTGTATGAACTTCACGTTAAGCATCAGGGAATTTGAAAATAATTAACAATTGTAGCTACACATCGTTACGATGATTATCACGGTAAAAATTTTAAAAGGAACTGAAAGAAGAGTCTGCAAAATAGAGGTTAATTAAATTCATACCCAATTTATTATGTCGAACTATTTTATAAAACATTACTTTAATCTTTTCCTATTTATAGGCGAGTACAAATTCTTCGATAAGTTTTGTCAAACAATTAGTTGCACGTGAACTTGACGTTCCTGTAGATCAGCAATTACTTGTATTCCAAGGAAAAACACTTTCCGGTATAAAAATAGACATATTCGAATAAATCATATTACATAAATGATTTATCATTCCAGACGCCATGAGTTTGGGCGATTATAATATAAGTGATGGAACAAAATTACATTTATTAATAAGACATGCAGAAACAGAGTCGATGGGTGAAAATTTTGAAACAGATAAAACCTTACTATGGATCGAAGTAGAGAAAGTTTTACTTAAACATTTTTCTCGAGCCAATGCTAATAAAGTTTTGGAGCAGTTTAAAAAGGTATAAGTACAGGAAAACAATTGAAAATTTTTAAAAATTTTATTTCATGTTTAATATGTTTTATCAGGAATTTTCGCAAACTATGGCTCGCTGGAATTTAGACGACATAGAACGTTTAGCAAATTTTTATATGGATCATGATACCTCTTCATCCACCGATTTCATGTGAATTTTTCAGTTTTTCAGTTATCTAACTTATTAAATTTTGTATTTTACTTAACTTACCTTTTCAAAGATTTTAAATAAAACTACACACTATAATTGGCCCATTTTGAATTAATTAAATCTTTTTTTTTCTCATATTTTAACAATGTTTTGTGTTCGAAAATAATAGAAAACAAATTTCTGTGCTTTACTTTTTTAATAAAAAAGAAATTATTAACCTATTACAAGGTTTTTGTTCACAGTAAATATTTGTATTCATTTATTTTAAGCTAAATTTCATTTTTTATAAAAAATTAAATTACAACATTTAGTAATTACTGCACCAATTTATTTGGTTATATACTTATATACACTTTAAAACTGTTTGAAAGCTAAAATGACAATTAATAGAACCACCAATTAATATTTTTGCTTTCTTATCTCAAAAAGTTTTTATTATTTTATGAATTATGCATTTTATTTTTCTAAATACAAATTTCTAAACTAAATGATTTTATTATACAATGTGATGGTAGGTAACTTAAGAAAAATAAAATTTAATGTGTGAAATACAAAAACTTACGAATGGAAATATATAAAAAACAAATTACAATTCAAATAAAAATTACAAATTCAAAGTTTTAATCCTTGGTTTGAGACTTATCCCTAAATTTTTTTAAATCATTTTTCAGTTTTTCGTCCGAAGGTTTTAATTTTTCTTGCAGCGGTTTACGAATTATACTGATTCAGTGATACTTGGTAACCAAAAAGCCTGTAATAATTTTTAATTAGAATTGTTTTGCTGAATTTAAATGAACAATTTACCATATTGGTACAAGCACTGGCTAACATCATAAATTTGGGATTGAATTGTACACACTGGACCGGTCCAGTATGATCACAATTAAGAACACATACTTTGATCCCTACTTCAGCATTCCAAACATGGATACGTCCGTCTGTTGAACCTACAAAATTGGTAAATTACATTTTCAGTTACAAGTAATTTAATAATTGATTGCTGTTCCTACCACTGAATACAAACTGCGAATCGGGACTAAAAGAAGCCTCTAAGTGGATTCCTTTAGCATTTGTGTATCCCTTTAAAAAAAATGCAATTTTTAAAATATTTAAATGAGAATAAAAAATATAAATTTACGGTAAAAGCTTGTAATGGATTGCCGTTAAAAGCATCGATAAGTCTGACAACGTTTCCGTTTGTTGCAATCAGAACTGTTTTACCATCGGGACTAAACTTCAACATTGTCCAATCGCAATCCTTCTCTTGGGATAAGCGAAATGTGTTGAAGGGACCTTTATCGAATGATCTCAAATCGTATAGTTTCACATATTCCGAGTTGACTCCGGCAGCAAATATTAAACCTTCCGGATCAAATGCTGCTACTGGTCGACCAGGAAGGTGCATCAATCCCTATTTAATAATTTAAATAAATTCAAATTGTATAAATTACATTTAATTTTCCTACTTGGCAATTTGGAGATCGTAAATCCCAAAGCCTCACTGTTTTGTCTAATGAGCCTGACAGAAATGTATCGTCTATCGGCGACATGCTTAATGTAACCACTCTAAAAAAATTCAAATAATTAAACAAAATATAAAATGCTAGAAGCAAATATCCTACTTTTTCGTATGACCCGGAAAATACCGAATATATTTATTATCGTGAAGTGATAAATACCGAATTGTATCTATAATTATTTAATGAAATAATAAAAAAAACGATATTCAAATATAAAATCTATTTTACACAATTATCTTTTTATACCATCAACTTTCGTGGAACAGTGAATTGTTGTGTTAGCAGCGTGTGTAAATCGTATAAGATCAACTCCATATTTTTTACTATTCAATGTACGTTTATGTCTGTAAAAATAAAAATAGAAATATAAGCAATAAAACAAACACCAATAAGCTATTAAACATCATACGTGAAGCTTAGTATTACATTACACAGCAAAAAATTTTTTAAAAAAAATTTTGAAAATCAAATGCAAATTCATAAATAACATTTGGTATAGGAGGAATCAGGAAATAAACGATCGTATTATTACTATCAACATAAATCAGACATTAAACTCGATAAACCCCACTATTCATATATTTAATTAAATGTAGGTTGTGCTAAACTTTATTTTGTTATTTAAAAGTACTTACGTTCCCTTCTCACAGTCGTAGATGACAATTGAATCATCATCACTACTAGATATCAACGTATGTCCATCTGGACTAAAGTCCATACTATTAATTTTATCCGCATTTTCGCGAAACACTTTGGCCACCCGAAAACTACGAACGACATGATCAACCAACTTCATTTTTTCTTCTTACAAGGGCATAAAACATACGTCTATTAATATATTTCAAACAATTAGACATTAAGAATTTCCATAGGTCACCGTTATATCATCAAACACATACAAGCAAGACAATAAGCCTAGTTCTAGTCTAGCCAACACTTTCAGCCGATTCGATTGGACGGAAGTCAAGGCTGAGGTATGGAAAAGAAAAAAAAATTCCTGTTCCGGTTCGATATATGTTTTCTCAAAACATTTCAAATTACGATATTTGTGTTGAATTGGGGATTATATAATGCGGTATATTTACTTGTATTGGAATTATAATTACTCAACTTGATGAAATAACCTTATAAAAAAATATATTTAAAAAAAATAATTTTTGATTAATTTCATTAAAAAAAATTGATCTGTGAAAATCAAAATTATTACAATTTAAAAATAATAACTTTATCTAATTTTTCTTATTATTAAAAGCAATCTAAAGGATTATTTTAATTTCTCTGGTTGTTACTGATAAGAGATGTGAGCAATGAGAGCAAGAACCAAACGGAAGCCATAAAGATGGCGGAAGAATTATGGCGAGAGTGCGCTAACTGGCTCGTTCGATGTCAAGTTATTCCGCCAGATCATCGCGTAACTTGGAAACATGCTCAAGTTATCGATTTGGTGAACACAATACGCGATGGGGTTTTACTTAATCATTTGTTAAATAACTTAGAACCAGGATGCGTCGACCTGAAGGAGCTGAATTTGCGCCCTCAAATGTCCCAGGTGATTATCGATAGACTAGTCAACTTATTCATAACTCTTAATTGCTTTTCTTACAGTTTCTGTGTTTAAAAAATATCCGTGCCTTTCTCCAAACGTGCCACAATGTATTCGAGTTAAAAATGACAGATTTATTCGAGCCGTTTATGTTATTCGATTGCACTGACTTTATTCAGGTGATTTAAAAAAAAAATTTTTAAGTTTAAAAATACAACACATTTTTCATTGCGTGTTGAAAAACGAGAACTTCATACATTTTATGCTATTTGAAAACTTCAGCCGGTTGACTATTCTAATAATTGGATTTATAACGGACAAAAAGGACTGACAAATAATTGGATACAAATGTGATTAAATAATTGTACGTCATTTAAGAATGTTCGATGTAGTCACTTGAGTTAAATTTCTACTGGAATTGATAATAGAATTTCTGACGATTGTTTAAATATTCCAACAATCGAAAATAATATTTGGGGGAAAAATCCATTTGTTATTTTTTTTAATAATTTTTATTTATTCTGTGAAATATTTATTTTAGGTATTGCATACTTTGTCAAAACTGTCAAATTGTCCTCGAGCACAGAAACGTGGGATTACGTAAGTCACATTGATTATGACTAATGCTGATTATCATTTTATGAATTGACTAATATAATTCTAGGGGTTTTTCTTCACCAAATCATATTGATGCTCACGATTATTATAATGATGACATTTATCGAAATCTTGAAGACTTAGCAAAGTAAGATATATTTAATTATCTTAAAAAATTAGATATTTATGATCACAAACTTTTCTTATGAAAAATAGCGAAATAGATGGATATGAAGATAGTTGTTACGAAGCAGTTTATACATCAGTTCAAATTCAAGATGAGGATATATACGAAGATTTATGCTCATTTCAACAAAACTCAAGGGTATTACAGCACTTTAATATTTTTAATATTTACGTTTTCAGTTGTTTTTTTTTGTTTAGAATTCTTTAGTTTTATCACCACCTTTAGAAAAACGTGATTATTGTATCAAAGAATTAATAGAAACTGAAAAAAATTACATCGATGTTTTAAATATGATAATCTTAAATTTTATATCACCACTGAAACAAATTATGTTAGCAGAGGACAGGAAAAAGATGTTTATGTCAATAAAAGTAAATGAAAATGAAAATTCAAATTTGGCGGTTAAGAAATTAATGGATATTTTTGTTATTAGGAATTAGCCGAGATCCACAATGGATTCCATAAGGAATTGATTAAAGCTCATTCTGGCACTATAAAGTTCAGTCAATGTTTTCTTAACTGGCGGGATAAATTTGTAATTTATGGAGATTATTGTTCAAATTTACCACGCGCTCAAGAATTAGTTGATGAGCTTAGTACAAAGAACGAACTAATTAGACAGACTATTATGGTAACGAAAATTTTATCCGGTGTAAAGATTAATTAGAAATCTTAATTTGAGATTTTAATTTCGATTAGCGGTGCCAAACTGACGCTAACGATGGAAAGTTTAAATTACGAGATCTGTTATCAGTACCGATGCAACGGGTACTGAAATATCATTTATTACTTAAGGTAGAAACAGTTTAAAATTTGCATTTTAAGGTTTTGACGTGTAATTGAATTATTCATAGGAATTAATTCACAACACACCATCTACACACGAGGATTATTCAGGTTTAGAGAAATCTCTTGATTGCATGTTGGTAAGGAATTAATAATAAATTATAAATTTTATATTTTTTTAACAATATTTTAAAAATGTTGCAGGATATCGCTCAATATGTAAATGAGGTGAAACGAGACAATGAAACATTGCAAATCATTCGTGATATTCAAGCGAGCATTACTGATTTAAGCATGGTAAATTGTTAACAATTATGCAAGTTGCATTTTTAATTTTAATTTTTATTTCTAGCCTAAAGATCTGGAATTGAAAGATTATGGTCGATTACTGAAAGATGGGGAATTAAAAGTTCGGTCACACAGTGAAAATAATAAATTAAAAAACAGATACGTGTTTGTATTCGATAAAGTCATGCTCATGTGTAAATCAACGAGGGTAAATAACTCTAAAAATTTAAAATTTAAATATGATTAATGGATGATGAATTAGGGTGAGCAATACAGTTATAAGGAAGCTTTAGGTCTTGCTGATTATATGATCGAAGATATCCCACTGACAAAATCCAACAGCAGAGACAAAGTATTGAAAATAGAAATTTATAATATAAAATATAACTTTTTTGGTTTTATGTATTTAGTGGAATTTTAATTGGTTTCTTGTTCATCGAAAACAAAAACTAGCTTATACCATGTATTCTAAAACGGGGGACATTAAAATAAAATGGATTGAAGCCATTTCAAAAGCTTTGTACGTATCGTAAATGTAATTAATAATTTTTAATTACTCCAAAACTTTTATCTTTCAGTGATACGATACAGCCACCACAGGCGGAGACTACTGATCATATATTTGAAATGCATACATTTGACAAAGCCAGGACTTGTGATTCGTGCGAGCGGTTGCTTCGTGGTGCATTCTTTCAAGGATACTTGTGTTCTGGTAAAATTATTATTAAATACAGTATTAATAATAATAATAATTAAAAAAGAGAATTAATTATTTTTAATACACTTTCTTTTAGCTTGCAATGTGGCTGTTCATAAAAATTGTATTTCATCTGTTCGTTGTTGCGGAGCTCCTAACCTTCCGCCACGCATAAATGACAAAACAGTTATAGCTACTGCCGCTAATCAATCAGTGAAACGACATCCCATATGTAAACTAAGAAATTTAATTACTATTTGTTTATTTTAATTGCTTCGATTTTTAAATTTTAGCTTATTGCGTTGCACGAAGGTCCAGTAATCTCGCAAAATCTGGATTTATATCATTTCAAGAAGGCGATGAAATTCACATTTTGAAAAAACTTAGTCTTAGTAAATGGGAGGTAAAGTTGTGAAATATTTAAATAAGTAAAAATTTTTATAAAATTAGAAAATATAACTTTATTGCAGGGAAGAGTATTGCGTACGGGAAAAGAAGGATTTTTTTATTCGCAATACGTGGAGGAACAACCTATGGTTAATTATTAATCATTATCTACGTTTAAGTGCTTAAATAGTTTTTTTCCATTTACTTTAGCTACATTCACAGCCTAAACGGATGTCTTACGAAGTTCCTCCTCCTCTTTCGCCTGCCTTAAGATCACCAACTAGCAATCATCACGTACAGCCATTTGCATTTCCATATGTTAATTTGAGTTTAGATGAATATCCATGGTATATATCAGAACTATTATGCCTGCAAGCCTGAATTTCATTAAAACTTTTGACTTTAGGTATGCTGGAAAAATGGATAAAGATACAGCGGCCTTACAATTAGACAAATTACCAGACGGTACATTTCTAGTAAGAATTAGCGAACGACAAAACGGAATTTATGCTATTAGCATGAAGTAATGTGCACAAACACTATTGCTAAAAAGCCAAAATTTAATGAAAGTATTTTCCCAAATTAATAGACATGAAAACAAGGTAAAACACATGCGCGTACAAATGGAATTTAATGTTCAGGGACAAAATTTGTTTTACTTATCAGAGTCTAAATATTTTAAATCAATAGTGGTGAGTTAAGTTATTTTTGAAACTTTTCGTATTTAATAAATCAACTTAAATTTTCTTTAGGAACTAGTAAAATGGTACCAAGAAAAAACATTGGCAGATAGTTTTACAGGTTTAGATATCTCATTATCAACACCATTTAAAAATATAAATGAAGAATCAGGTACGAAAAAAATGAATTTGGCTCGTGACATAAATAGAAAATGTAGTTTCTTAGACGGAATTATGCAAACTGTTTAATAATACTTGAATTAATCGAATGTATACAGTGCTTTGCATGAGCAAAAATGCATGTTACACTTAAATGGCATGCTTATGTGAGATTTTTTTAATTAAAGGGTAAATGATTTTTCATTTTATCCATACCAAACAGCCTCTTTCCTAGGCTATGCCGTAGCAAATTTTGATTTTGCTGCCACTGCGGCCAACATGCTCACTTTAAAAAAGGGAGACATAATTTCCATTCTATGCAAACGTGGTGGTGATAAAGGATGGTGGAAAGGCCAGTTGAACGCGAAGGTATGATAAAATAATTATGTAACGCTTAACAAAGTACTATATACATTATAAAATCATTTTTATTTTATTTGTATTTTTATTATTGAAAACTAATGTTTTATTATTTTTTTCTAGGTGGGGTTTTTTCCAGTGACATACGTGTCTGAATTAGTTGGGGAGAAATTGTAAATATAAAACTAAAATTAGCTAAGATTTATGACTTAAAAAGTAATTAGTACTTGGTTATAATCACACGAATTTGATAATTCTTAATTGCTTAAAAAGTATCATGAGTATATTTATGAGTTTATAAAAGTAGACAGTAGGAGTTAGTTGTATATTGATTTTATGCCAATTGTGCCATTTTTTATTTTACAGAGAACATGAAAAATATTTTTATGATGAGTGTTTATAGTATATTTGTACGTTCATTTATGAGTATGAATAATTCATTTCTTATAGTATAAAAGAATAAAATTTGTTTATTTCTCAGTGAAGCAAAATTTTTAAATCAACTTGTTTTGCATGACTTATACAGCGGAGCAAATTGTCTACCTTTGCAACATAGATTGCAACATAGACTGTTATCTGTGGGTTGAAATCTGCTGGAATAACTGGCATAATTACAAAAATAGGATTCACTTGTAAAAAATATTTTAATGTCTATGAAATGTATATTTTCATAAATTAGTACTTTCTGTAGTATAGAAGTGATTACAGTCATATTTGCAGTAAAGCAACTCATCTATTAACAGTTAATAGGCGCAGCGACTGATTAACTATCACCTGAGCCTCGATGCTGAGCCAAAATACTCACGTGTACATTCAATTAAACCATTTTTTCCTCTCGGTCCTTTCTAACTTTCTGGCCCATTGGCTTAAGCCTGCCCAGCCTAATGGCTAATTCGCCACTGATTAGCCAAATTATTGGCTTAGGTATGGAAATTCTAATTTATCGTCGCAGGTTGTGATGGGTAAAAGCACTGGTAAATCACTTTTACTTATGCAATATTACAATGAGTAAAATCTTGAGTAAAAAATCACGTAATTATTGTCTGTAATTAATTTAAAATTTGATTAAAAATAAAACACAGCATTTACAGATGTAGGAAAGTTTGCACATTAACCATAAAAATTTCATACTTGAATAAGTTCTTTTTCTGAATGGAATTTTTAAGTGAGTGATAATATGAAATGTTGAAACTTTTTGGTTTCAATACGACGGGAGAACAATAATAAAGAAAAGAAAGCAATTCTTAATAACATACTTCATGATTTGTGGAGGTTGACCTGACCCAACAATGTTAAGAACAATAATGATTTTATTTTCACGATACTTTAACCTCAACAACATATGACTTCTTGGCGACAATTGCCAAAAAACTATAAACATAAAATACAAAACAAAAAATGCTTCAAGTTAAATATTCCGAAAACTTAATTACGTAGTTGAAATGTGCTCACTAACAAATTTTTAACAGTTGCAGATAATGAAATGAAAAATGAAAAAGTATTGGGAGAAATTTTTCAATTCATTTATTTTTCGGAATGTATGCAGAGAAACTGCAAGAAAATTTAATAGTTGTGCGCAGTGTATTACAGGTCACAAGTTAGAAAAAAATCAAAAGACACTGACTATATATCGGGATGGATCTTTTGTGACAGCTTTGTGATGCTTTATGTTATACCACATCCACAACCTAAATTTTATTTGTTATGGAGTGTAAATTGAATAATACCTGATTAATCAACCTTATATTTCTTTAATTCAAATCCAAATTTTTTAACAAATACCATCCAAAATTTCCGTTACGAAATTGAGTATTTTATTAATTGCGAAACACAAACTAAACTTAACTTTGGAATTTATTTTTGAATTCCTTTTAGTCAGAAGTAAAGTGAAATATAAAGCTTTAAATTACATCTTGATCAATATTCTAAATTGTGTTTATATTAAAAACACAAATTACTTCTCGACGTCAAAGACAACGAGCTGGCGTTTTTAATATATATCATAAGGTTTTACATATTTATGTAAATTGATTAGTACATAATTCTGCCCTCCAATCAGTGAGGCGCACAAAATGCGTTGCTTAATTTGCTTTATTTAAATGAAAAAGCGAGTATTTAAATTTTTGAGTAAGAAATATGTAAATTTGTGCATTGCGATTTGTGTTGTATTTTAAATTTGCAGGAGTCTCAGTCTTGAGTTCGAAGGCGACGGACGGATTGTCGATGCTCGTCAGGATCGGCATCGTTGAAAGAGTGGTTAGCGTTTTCATTGGATTTTGTTTTTCTTCTTAAATTATTTATTTAATTTATTTAAAGTTAATTGTAAATAGTTATTACGATATCTTTATTAATATTTTTAATAAGCCATTATTTTTTTATAAATTAACCACTTGTTTTAATTCGTATTTTATATTTCGCAGAAATCAATTGGAATTCATCTGGATAGAAGAGGAATTTGGGGTCCTGTGACGGACTCCGGCATCGAATGTCTCTTTGCGGGGCATTCGGTGTACCGTATTCGGCGCCGCCGCGTGGGAATCTATACGCGGGGATTTGCCTATCTTCGAAATATTAGGGCTAATCTTTTCGCTTTAATTTATTGTATTTTATGATAGTTAAATAAAGAAATATTCCTTTTAACTTAATTTTTGAATTTTTTTTATTAAATAAAAAACTTGACTTACAAAATTTAACTTAGTTTTTTAAAATTACAATTTGAACTTAGAATGGTTTGAAGTTAAAGCTTTAAATATTTGTTTATATACTTAAACTTAAAAACATTAAAAATTTTATTTATATTTTCTGAGCTGTGTGCTTTATTTAAATGTCTATAAAAAAGATGAAATAAAAGAATGGGAGAAGCTTTGGTATTACAAATGTTCCTAGAAATTGCTACTCTTTCTTTTCCTTCTAGTCCAAGAGATTGTATTTCTGCCTATAATTTAACGACGAGCACCTTACAGCTGCATTGTTATCAGTTGCACCAGCTCTATAAACACTTACATTAAACAAATATACATTGAAATTCCGATGAATTGATTGTGTGATCACCTACTTATAGAAAATAAAAACTTTAAATAAACTAAAACTTAGATAAAAACTTTCAAATTAAAATTTAGAACACATACCTTAATTGCAGGTCCATTGTGGATATGAAATCACCTACTTGTAGGAAATAAAAACATTAGATAAACTTAAACTTAAACAAAAACTTCCAAATTAAAATCTAGAACACATACCTAATTGCAGGCCATTGTAAATACTTATTAAAAGCAATAAAATAGAAATTAGAAAAATATAACCTTAATATACGTAAAAGTAAAACAAGAATGTAAAAATTATTATAAAACATTTCGCAATATTAACACAGAATAGTATTACCGTGACATATCGTAGTCAAAGCACGTAGTCAAAAAATAAGTAATAAAACTGAGAAGCCCAAAAAATTAACTACCGTACAAGCGTTTTGTCCATATTAAAACGCTTATTTCAAATGACTGAAACAAACATAGTGTCGACCAAAAAAAGTTAAATTTATGCAAATACATCAGTGACCAATGAGAATTGAAGAGGAGCAAAGACGATACCACTTAACACAATTAGGTGGTACTTAATTTACAATTTTCTCTTAATGAAATTGCGCATGCCCATGGAAATCCATCGCGCGTCCTTAAGTTAGTCAACTTATAATTAAATATAATTAATAATTTGTCCACTTCTTTTAAGTGCTCATCCTCACACATCTGGCGGCTGAAAAATTCTTTTTCGATACAAATTCGAAATTTTGTAAAAAAATAGGGAATTTTCCTAAAATCCCGTTTGTAGGTTCTATAAACCAGTTTTACAGACGAATTATGCAAGATTTGTAATTTTTTTTATTATAAAATTGAAATCGAACGAGAATGAAAAAATAAGCAATAAAGTTGATCAATTAGCGTCAATTATTTTAATGGAAATATAACTTGGTTTTACTTTGTAAATTTTAAGACATTTTATACTATTTGAAAATTGTCCGAGACCAACGAACTTGGCAATGACCAACTTTTCTGTTTTCTTTTTTCACAACCTGTTTTTATTAATTTAGTTTACGTTATTCACCGATTGGTTGTGCCGTTTCTCACTGACCTTGTTCGAGCAAAAAGCCTCTTTTGGTACAACTCTTTCATTTACTTTTCGTTCAGTCATGGCATTATCAATACACATAACTCTTCTTCTTCATTTGGCCTTCGTTTGTGTTCGGGTGTATCCCGCATGCACGCGAACAACTAATGACATCAATTCACGCTCGCAAAGAAGTATCAGCAAATCACGCCTTCCATCAACAATTTTACCATTTCATTACAATTTAGAAATTCAGCCTTTTCCAAATAACGACACATTTCAGGGCGAGGTAATGTCAAATTACTTTTAACTTTAATAAATTTAACAGACTATTAATTCAAATTGCAAACAACTGATTTTCTTATCTAACTTTTGTTTATTAAGAATGAAAGACTTTAAGCAATTGTATTGTGACCCAATTTATGGACGTGTCATTGAACACCAGAACCACACCTACTCGTAGGTAACCATTAAAAGTAAAATATGAGATATGCAAGAAATGGGTCGGGCAAGATTTGACACATTATTAACTAATATTCAACATGGTTTTCAACACGGTTTGTGATTAAAATTTGGAAATATTTATTGGTTTTTCAGTTGTATTTATTCTTGTAAATTAATCCAGTTACTCCAGTTTGCCTTGTTTTAAATACTGTTTGAAAAGGAAGTAACATCACACGACAAGAATTTTAAAATTTAATTTTCAAATGAAACTTTTTTTGAAAACTGTTTATCCTTGAAGTTTTATTAATTGTTATTTAAAGTTTAAATTATATTTTATTTGTTTACTTTAATAGGTAACAATTGTTCTTCAAGCAGAAGCTCAAATAACAAATATTACATTACACAGTCAAAGGTTAAAGATACTTGAATCTGAATTACGCCATGCTTCGAATAGTAACGTACAATTAGCATCGCCAAACATCAAAAGATTGAGTCACGACGATGAAAACGAACAACTTATTCTAGACTTGGAGCAGGGACTTAATGCAGGCGTAGATTATGAGCTTCGGTTGAAATTTTCAGGACAATTATCATCTGATTTGCAAGGATTTTACAAAGCATCATACAAAGATATTAATGGGACCAAAAAGTTAGTGAATTTCTACTAATTTGTAAAGTATTAAACTGCTAAAGTAATTTTCTGAAATTTTATTTTACCAAGATAAATGTTTCCATCGTGTAGTGCAATGAAATTGTTTAGTCGGTTGGTTGATTTTTTCCTGTTTAAGTTTAACCAAGGGTATTTAACAGCCTTGATTTTGCTACTCGATTAAACACAGACACAATGAGTCGTCTAGAGGCGAGCGCGGTTTATCAGCAGTCCAAAATCGCAAAATAAATAATTCATTGAGAGGCATAGTATCTGGTCGAGAGTAATTTTGTGGACAGGAAATTTGTCAACGGAATTTGGTCGAAAGTAATTTATTGACAAAATTTGTACCTTTGTTAAATTCCACAAAACCGCAACAATCGCGCAATTTCAAACTCGGATTTCTCAAAATCCAAAGCACAGACTTGTAAAACTTTTGCATACATTTGGACTATGTCCAATCCAAATTTCAGAGCCCTGACTCTTTTTGTTTGGCTTTGACAGCCTTTAGAACATCGCCGCTCAAACTGTAGGTTTG
>JAQFZU010001275.1:0-14572 GCA_034696185.1 Henia vesuviana | reverse complement strand
CATTTATTTTTCATTCATTATTGAAATTACAACGAAGCAATTTGACTGCTTTGGATCGGTTGAGTCTGTTGGCAACACTTCATGAAAGGCGATCGCTTTACAGGGTGCCTTTTCACTAGCCAGAAGAGCGTCTTTCTGGGTCAATGCGTCGCTTTTCACTCGTGTCCCACGAACAAATGACGAAGGGGATCTCCAAAGTGGATCCTCATAGACAAGGCCAGGAGAATATTTTTTAGCCAGGCCCCCAACTGCAATTGGTCATGGCTTGTTGCCTGGGAGATTTCACACGCTTTAAGATAGCAGCCGGGATGACAGAAATTTCATTCGAACATCACTGGAAAAGTAAAAAAAATGGGGGGGGATCCCCTTATGAGACAGAAAGAAATAGCTGGCACGAAATTGGTTTCAAACTGTCTCGCCTCCTAACTGACATTATACAAGAGAACATAACAGTTATGTCACATGTCTACTTATATGTGGGGGAATATGAAAGGGCTCTTTGTGACGCAGGGTATTAAACATGCTAATCGTCAAAGAACAGGTTGGCTTCTTAAACTTAAATCTGCTTCTATATTTTCTTGAAAAGCGTTATAAATCGTGATTTCCTCTATTTCAATACGTCAGAGTTACCGTAAACACTTTCCCCGACTTGTTTTTTTAATACGCTCGTCTATACGAATTATATCTTTGTTTACGTATTCGTAGTTGACTTCATGACTCTTGAGAAAACTTCATGACAATTTCTTTTGAGGGTTGAGTTTGAAAAGAGAAGAAAGTCAAAAGGCCTTTATTCAATTGAATAGAGAGAAAAGAGAAGTTTTAGAAGGGGATGATGTTGGGGGAAGAGATTGAAGTCTAGAGTTTTAAGAGGGGATATAAACTTAGAAGTCGCTATTTTTCTCAACAACTTATATCCGTCAAATGACCTCACTTTTCAAACTGGTATTGGTCTC
Organism: Henia vesuviana; assembly: GCA_034696185.1. NCBI lineage: Eukaryota > Metazoa > Arthropoda > Chilopoda > Geophilomorpha > Dignathodontidae > Henia > Henia vesuviana. The sequence continues at coordinate 13,619 of JAQFZU010001275.1, read as the reverse complement.
CGAGTCCCCGTGCGTGAAATTTGTCAATTCTTAAAGTGCACTCACACCGAAGAGAAGTTGCGAAGCAACCAAAGGCAGGTGGAGTGAGGTGGAGAGAGAAAAAATTGGCTGCTACCCAGGTGATGACAAATTAAAATGCCATAGTGGTGTGAAGGGCATCTTTGAGCCACTCCACTATAACCATCCCTATTTCCCTTTTGCTCACCTGGAGTCAGCCGCAGACCCTTCTCATGTTCTATTGGGATTATAAATGATGTCAAAGCATAGAAACCCACCTGGGACTATTAAGTCCCTTAGACGAGCCAACCACAATACCCGCCGGGTCCTTATACGAGATTGGGTTCGGGAGAGGAAATAAATGCCTTAGGGGAGATAATAATATACGAATATGATACCAACCGAGGTGTGAGAACACATTTCGAGTGAAAATTAAATTATAAACTTAATGATTATGAGTCACGTAGTTGATGATTAGGCGACACGCAATCGTACCTGACAAAGGTGAATGCGCCGATACAGGGAAATGCCAAGCTAAGTGTATTGAGCAGTGGGTGATGTGCATTGAATTTATATCGGGGATTTTTTTTTAATCCTTAATATAATGTTCAATATAATAATTATTTAACTGCGATATGAAAAGTTGCGAAAATTGATGCTAATTCTGAACTTGGAGAGCAAAAAAGTAGGGAAAAAATGAAATAGAAAATTGTGAGTGCTATGCACAAGCTTGTGCAGTGATATCCATCATCTCGTCCCGATTCATTCCGTGGGTGTTGATGGTGTGCACAGCCGGGGTTGTACTGACCCTTGAGGCGTCTGTGTGGTTAGGCGCTCTTCGAGGGTGTCGGTGCCATCCGCGAGAAGTAGTGAGAGCCACGTGTGGCGAATGGCCTTGCGTCGGGTGGCGTAATGGCAGTAGGGCTGTCAGAATCGCCCGTGAAAACAATGGAGACAGATCTTCATGCTAATGGGCGTCGCCCAGGAAGGAAAACGAGTGGAGGGTCTCGTGCGCCGCGTGTTAGCGCCTTGTTACGCATTCAATTTGGACGTGCACAGGTGTGAGTGTTCGTGGCTCAAGATGAAATGTGCTCGTGCATGCAAATGAAAGCGCTCTCCATCATCCAAACCGATCGTATTCAACATGGACGGCACGATGGACCTCTCCTAAGAGGCAATTTTACCTCTAGATGAATTGTGACCAATTCCTTATAGGTTAGCAGAAAAGTCTTTCCCATTTTATTTTATATTAGTTAGGGGATGCCGCTGAATTAAAATTAAAAATTTAACTTTAAAGAAAATAATAAAAAATACATTTGATATTAAATAAATCGAATTAAAATAAAATTGGACAAACAAGATAAATAGAATTTAGTTTGTAGAAATATTTGGTTAAATAAACGTTATTGATAGTCATTTTTCCCTTATTTCAATGCCGTAAAAAAATATTTTAAACGCGTGACGGTATAGTTGGATTTTTAATTTCTGAATTCATGAATGAAAAATATGTAATTTCTTTTGCTTTTTGTTTTTCTTTTACTTCGAGGCGCAAACCCAATTTGCATTTACAAGAGTCGCAACTCACACTAATTGAATTCTCGTGACGAAAGAAATAAAAAGATGTAAAAGAAGAAAAAAAACAAGAGAAAACAGAAAGAATTTAAAAACATTACTTTTAGTCATATATCCGTTGAGCGTCAGGTAAAGAAAAAATTTACATTTTAAACAGCGAGGGTAAAAGAGGGAAAAAATTTTAAATTCAAATAAAACTAGAAGAGTTTTCTACCTATGAATAAAAACAGGTAAGAAAAAAAACAGACATTACACCACTGTATGAAAAAGAAGTAAATGATATAGAAAAACATGAGAAAAAACTCCAAATAATTTTTTTTCCATATTTTATAGTAAAAATCATATTTTAGCATTAAATTATTTTAATAATTATAGTTTATTCATCATCTTGTTTAATTAGCGACTGTTGTTGTTTTGTTATATCAAAAAATATTCTTTTCTTTACCTTTTTTTGGTTGTTTGGATCCCGTCGCCAGCTGTGGATTGTGGGTTCCCTCGCCATCCATTCTTAGTGGGTGACAAATTACCAGCTGTAAATCACATTAAAATGAAGTAAAATAGCTTTACAATGGAATCTCGCGGCTAGAAGCCTGAGAGGGGCGTTGCTTAGAGGGTCGCTCGGATTAATGGATGACTGGCCCGTGAACTGAATAGAAATCCGCGGATAGGCGAAAGAAGGCTTCAAAAGCTAAAACTGCATGTCAACTCATGTGTTGGGATGCTGAATGAGGCTAGTTTTCAAGCTACGGTTGATGGGAGGTCTTTGCTATAACATAAAGAGAAGCGATTAAGTTCCCAGCACAATCCTGTAGATCCACTTACGGGTCAAGATAATTGTCGACTCGAAAACAAATCACTCGCTTTGTGTACAGTTTACATTCGCGAGAGAGAATTTGCAACAAAACCAGTTCATTATGTCAACGACAAATAGCCAAGCAACGGACGAAGGACCCTATATAAAAACCATTAACATTTAAAGAATAAAAATCATTTTTCGAAACCAAGATTAAATATTATTAAGTGAGTTAATATTCATAGTGCAATGTATAAATTTAAACAGAAAGATATCAAATCAAATTGATTTTAATCATAAGCGGATAAAGCAAAAATCTTTTATGGCTGGCCATTAACGATTTTTTTTCTTTCTTGTTCTCCTTACACATTTTTTTTATCGCCTCACGATGTCTATGGTGGCGCTTACAAAATAGCGCGTTATGAGGAGGTGGAGTTTTCATTGAACTCGTACCCACCAACCATCCCCATTTTGGAATGTAAAACTGCCTTGTGCCTTCTGCAATACCGGGTAATTTGGATGGGATTAAGCGCTCTATTCACAACGATAATGGCTTCGCTTCTTGCTACGGAATTTTATTTGAGATTGGGCTAAGGTGCATGGGAAAACTAACACCGAACGTTTTACTTTGCAAGCTGATTCCAATTCAAGAGCGCAGCTCTGATCACGTGATAATTGTAAAGAATATGTTTTCAAGTCGACCCAACTGGAAAATTACGCAGTTTATACGCTTTGTTATACAGCAGCGAAACTGAGTGACAAATGCTTTACCTTGTCATTTATCAAATTCCAATTACCTCTACCCGCAAATTAAAATAATTCAATTTTGAATCTCATTTGCGCTTTTATTGACATTGCCAATTCCTATTTATGTTTTGTTTACATCGTCGAGTCTATTGGAAAACGTATTAATTTAATTTGATAAACGGTTATTTTTAATTAAAACGTAATACGAGTTTTGCTTTTCGTATTTTGATTCGTTAAAGTTGATTTAATCACGAGTAAATTAGACGTCAAAATGAAGGAAGCATGAAGTGCCGAGCAACTCTTTCACACATTTTTCCGATTTGTGCGCGTGGGCAGAAAGGGGTGTGTTGAGAGTGAATGCAATCCGCTGTATAATTGGCCAATACGAACTCAATTTTTCGGATCTCTGAACACGACCCGTGACCGTGTTCACGTGAGCCGAGGTGCCAACGACGAGTCATTCTCCCACCCCCAATTCCCAAACCTCTTTTCATCGGTGATTTATCACCTGCTTGGCAGATGACGCTAATTCGTGGTCTCACAGTCCGTTTACTCGTTTTTACTTGTCAATAAATCAATCAAAATCTCAATGATCAATCACGGTTTTTAAAAAAAAATAAATATTTAACGTGTGATGGCTTAACCGATTTAATTTCAACAACCACATTCAAACGACTCCTTGGGTACCTATAAAAGAGTGTAGAATTAAATTATTACATACAGAATAAAACGAAAAAAATATAATGAAAAAAAGTTTTTTACTCGTTAGAAAATTCACAGGTGTTTCCTTAATTGAATGTAATTTTGTTCGGGTTTAATTGTCGGTGATTTGCCGCTTCTTCATCGATATACGTCACGAAACAGCAATAAAGTAGAGTAACATTTGTTTATAAACGGTAAAACGTGGATTTCATCTAATTATAAATCGTAATTTGCACCTGTAAAACCAAAACGTCGCGTCTGAATGTCTTCAAACGGTAATCACAAACGATTCATTGCAAAATTTTAATTAAGAAGCCGCACATACGCAATTTTGCATGTAGGGTAATTTTCATCTGATAACTTTAATACCACGACATCTTAAAATCCGATGCTATGAAATCAACAAACTACACGATTTAATTTTCATACCCTAAAATTGCTTTGAGCCAATTTATTAATAATTATTTATTTATTTTTTTGCCTCGTTTTCCACTCGTTTTGAATCTCAGTTAATCTCTTTGCCATGTAATTAGTGGAAATTTGCGAAAAGATTAAATTGGATAAAAATTATCAATGTTACTAATAAATTATTAATTGATTTAAATTTTTTCTATTTTTATTTTTTTTATACAAAATAATTTTTTTTTGCTTCTCATTATAAATCCGAGTGTGATGCGAAATAAACGAGTATGTCGTCGTATGAAGGGTTCGCCGTTAAAGCGGCGGGGAAAATTAATTTGTTATCAATCATTACACGTGGCTTCCGTTTTGACAGTCGACTAAGGGGAAGTTGTGGGTACTTATCCTTACAGTGCGTATAGATAAAAAGATGTCTTTTATGTGACAGAAGTGTATCGTAGTGGCAAAACCAGGGGGGACCCTTACATAATCCATTTGACAAGTTACTACTTTTTGATGAGCATCAACTTATTCACACTGATTTGCTTAAGAATATTTTACTCTAAAGACTTGTGTCACATATTAGTTTTTTTATACGTTAATCAACATATAAATTGAATTTTTTCCCCTGCCTCCATTTTCTTTTAAAGTAGTCTTCATATGTTCTGATAATAAGCCTTGATTTATTTCTCTTTATTGATTTAGGTAAAATTAAAATTTATTATTCAAGTAATTCAGTAGGAGAAGATGAAATTAATTATAAATCAATGTGTTTAGGCGCTCAAATTAACATTTATTCTAGAAATGTGCGTGTTAAAGTTATAGCTTTATTCCAGCGAAATCTGATTAGTAAAGTTTTGCGAATAAATGGAAAGAAAAAGTTAATTATAGTGTGTGTGAATATTATTATTCTTGGGAGATTTGATGTGTGGTCATGTCGTCAAAGCGTGAATTAGCAAGTATTCAAAAGGCGAGTGGAGTGGTCAGTAATACGACACCGATAACTTAATTCCGGTGTAAGCGACTAATTTCAATTTAATGACATTCCTCTACCTCCTCACTACCCGAGCCGCGACCACTTCATGGGTCCCCTATTCTAATGTCTGAACGTAGCTCTTAATTTGGTCGGTTGGCGCGTTTCGCTTGTCGCTAACCTGCTGCTGAGGAGAAAAGGTCATAGCGGAGGCTTTGCAATTTTCATTCGGCGTCGAGTCAGTTTAAAATCGAGTAACACCGACAACTAATTAAGCTGACATTTGCATTGGGCCTTCGCTAATGGCACTTGATGAGGTATTAACGAAAACGCCAACAGCATTCAACACACGTCTTTTCATACATTTCGGATTCACAATTCGAGTTTTTATTTTCATCTCGATTTGCTTATTTTTCATTCATCTTAAACTTCATTACACGAAACTCTTATATCGAAATTTCTAATTTAATCTTTACTTCAAAGGAGATATCGTAAAACCTTGTCCGAACACTACAATATTGGAATTATAAGAAGCTTTTAAAACAGTAGTTTGGCGAAAGTGTAAAAAGTGGGAGGCTGAGAGAGAGAATCGAGTTTTAGATGTGTTTCCGAGACAAGCGATTGCCACTTGGTTGGAGGCTAATATAAATCCATTTTATATATGAAGCGGCTCATGTCAGTGAAATGTCCATGTGTTTCATTTTATGCTCACTACACGTCTCCCGTTCTCTCTCTCTCTCTCTCTCGTGGGAAAGAGGGGCGATGCTATTGCATTTCGTTGCTGCCTGGCTTTTCATCTTATATAACTGTCCATCGTTTGCCATAGGAAAAGAAAATTTTATTATGAGGAGGGTGGAAAGGGCTCTCTCTCTCATTTTACTCACCCCCTTCATGTTGTTATTATACAATCCTCCGCCTATCCTATACCATTTTTCCCGCATGCTTGTGAGATTTTTCACACATGTGGCGCTGGCATCTCGTTGAATATTGTCTCTTTCCGATTAAGTTAGGGGTGGAGCGAAAATAAAACATAAGAGAAGCAAATGGGTGAACATTAGCACGTCTCCTACTGCTTTTTATATCTTTTTTCATATTTTCGCACCTTCATTCGTCTCGAATGATGTTAGAAAAAACATTTACGACCATTAAAATTTATTATTTTCGTATCTCGATATTTTTTTAGAAAAATTAGTTACGAGTACTTAACTGATAATTGTTTTTAATAATCAACAAGGATACGGAAGAAGATAATTTGATATTGTGGTGCCGGCTGCTTTGTGGACATAGAGGGCGAGTGTCTCTGTATACAGTAGCAGTCACTATTATTAAACGACCCCCTTTGTAAACGGGAAGCGGGGACGGACGAATAGAAAAGAGAATGTGCTTAATATGCAATATTCTAAGGCTGCAAGGCGCCTGATGGTGTCGCCCGCTGCTACCACACGCTGGTCTTTGCACGGTTGCGAGCGCGCTCACTTTTATGCCACGAGACGGACCCGAGTTTCTACATCTATCGCAAGCCATTTTCTTGGCACGGATGTGTCACGTGACATTAGTTTAAGAAAACTTGATCCGCTATTTACGAGTTATGGATTAGAATCAAAGTATAAAATGATTTTTGAATTTTGTTTAGTAAATGAAAAATAAATTTACGATAATTTTTTGTGAATTCGTTCTACGGAGGTTATGGGCGTCGGAAGGGGAGGAATTTATAGCGAGATGGAAATAGAAGGCCAAAGGAGTATAACTTACACTGTATTTTCAATATGAGGGTCAGAACAAGTGACCAATGTCCAACAAGATGCTTGACATAACACACGAGTCGTGAAAGGTCGAAATGGTCAGTTAGGGACCCCTTTTTTTCCTTGTTCAATTCGTGAAAATAGTGAGATTCGCTGATTTCATTTGATGCAATTCGATTTCAAACTGCGTGCTATTTTGGCACCGAGAATATATTTTATTTCGCAAGTGTTGAGCTTTAAGAGATAAAAGAGAAAAAAAGAAAATTTTGAAAAAAGGAAAAAATGACAAAGTTAATATTTGTGGTTAAGTCCTAACACGTGCTTACTTTGTGGTTGTGGGTTCATCAGAGATCATTAGAGTGAGTGTGTGTGTGGAAGCGAGTCTTTAGTTGCCAGCTTGTTTGTGGTAGGTATTTTTTCTTGCACTTAATGCTCATTTTTGTCACATATTTCAGTGGTCGAAAATGATGAGGAAGCAGAGAGAAAAGAGAATCTCGGCAGGCGATAGGGCAGGAAGGTTGACAGCTGGCGTCTTGGCTCGTAATGATGGCTTCACCTCATGAAACTTGTTCCTTCTGGAGATTCTAGTCAATATTATTGGTGTGGACTTAGACCAGAGAAGAAAATGCTCCCATTTTTTATACTTTTCTCTCATTTCTCTGAAATTACTGAGGGAGAAGAGAATTGAAAGAGAAAAAAAAATTGAAAGAGTAAGAAAAAAAATATAAAAAGAAAGAAAAGGTAAAAGGGGCCATTGGAAGAATTTTCTTCAATTCTATAAAAGAATCGAGTCTTGAAAAACCTTCTAACAGTTTATTTATATATTTTTTTTTAAAATAATAAAACAATAATCAATTTTTATTTCTAGTTTTTATTCTATTTTTGTTGTTATTATTATAATATTTTATTGTTATTTTTGGTGATGTCATTTTTAAATGACAAAATTCGTAAATTTTTTTTTTTTTTTTTTTTTTTGAATGACATATCCAACTGTCGTTTCTGCCCGTCAGTTACACTAACTTTCAATCTGTTGTAGACGTCTTGCCAAAAATCTGCCCAGCAATTGCTTCACTCAGTTTATATTCTCGCCAAAGAAAATCGAATTTCCAATCTTCATCATTGCCACTGATTCAGCACAATTTTTCCAATTTTGTAGTGCAAACTTTGTCAACTTCCAGTTGGTCGCCATTGACATTTTTTCCTCCTTTCAATACTCTTATATATTATTAAATTAAAAGTTAAAAAATATTTCTAAACCAAATCGAGTCTGAAAAATAAGTTGACATTTTTATTGAGTAACCCGAAAGTTGATAGTAAAGGATATGTAAAGAAAAAGTAAGGCCGGACCGGAAGAAGGGGCATTTTGCAGTGTGAGAAATCTGCATATTAAAGGGGCACAATGTGTGATTTATGGTTATTGAATATTGCTGGGCGTTATTAATTTTACCTATTGATTTCCTTTCCGTTGCTCGGCCTCGTCCGCCATATCCACAGCCTTACTGCAAAGGGGTATAGAAGAGTGGGAAAAGGGGTTGGTGGGCGGGCGTTCAAATGCAAAGGTTACATTTCATTTATCGCATTTCGGAAAATTGGAGACAATCTTTCATTCGGAAAGCGGAGGAATATTTTTATAGGCGAATGAGTTTTTCCATTGCGTTGGATAAATCATACGAGATAAAGCCTGTGGTGCATGCCTCGCCTGAATATTATTGAATGCGTCACTTATTCTATAGCGAAGGTAATTTATTTCTAGAAATTGGACTCGACCTTTTTATTTTCTTTTTTCATTTCTTATTTCTTCTTCTTTGCGAGAATAATAAATATATTCGTTTCAACCATTTCTTTTTACTACTTTAAATGCAAAATGTTAACTTTAAATACGCAAAATGTCAACTACAGAATTTATTTTGTTAACTTTAATAAATAAATAAAAAATATAAAAGTACATTAAAGATAAGTAAAAAAAAAAAAAAGCAGTAAAAGAGAAGAAATTGTGATTGATGGTCTTCTTAATTGTCACCTCTTTTAGAAAATTACACTTTATGAACTATACATTGTAATGATTTCAAAAGGAACTCGCCTGCTGCTGTGAAGAAATTTTCTTTAATAAAGATGGGGCGTGTGACGTAAAGTAATTAACACAGCGGACGAGATGAGGCACTTTTCTCTCTCTCTTTCTCTCTTCTTTCTTAATTACTATGTCATATTTAACTCTGCTTCGCGTGCTGTTTTAGTCCCAATGTATGCATGATTGGGGTAACTAGTTCTTCCCCATTTGAAAATTAACTGCGCATGTGAGCTTATTTTTTTAATGCATCGCTACATTATTTTTCTAAAATAAAAAACTTATTTTTTAACATCATTTTTTTATGTTGACTTAGTCTTTTTTTAAATTCCAATGAGATGCTTTTTCTTTTTATATGAATAAGAAAATTTGTTTATTATTCGTTTCCATTTTTTTTCTCACTTTATATTTGCATAATTTACTCATGCAATAACAACAACAGGCTAAATTATTTTAATAAAGTTTATTTTTAGAATTATCGGTTGTTTTTAAACTTTCTTATCATCAATTGTGTACTTAAAATGTAGATAGTCTTTATTGTTATCGAAGATTTTTTTTTATTTTTTATTTTCAAACGAAAAAATGGAATTGGAAATTTGCCTGCTCTTTTTATCATTGGGAAATAAGCATTGCACACAACTCATAGTTGCTTAATGTCACTTTCTCCCAGCCAATGTGGTGAACTGTGCTGATACCCGAACTTTTATATTACGGGTGAAAATTATATCTTTAAAAGATATCGTAAATCCTTCTCAAAAAGTAATTTCATTTGAACCCCAAACATAAAAACAAAAAACCGAATCACTCATCATTTTTTTTGACATTTTTACTCAGATTATAATTATATTTTTATTTTCTTTTTAACTTTATTTTTTTACTTAAAAAAAATGTTATTAAGAAAGTTAAAATAGCTAATTTTGTTATTATTACTGTCCATTCAGCTTATTTGTGCACCCTTGTAATCGCTCCGTTGGTTTTCTTGTTGTTGGTCTTCCATTTATTTCATTTCGGGTGCGCGATGAATCAGCAGTTACGACTCATAACCCGAGTCTGACGTTCATTGGCCGTATGGAACGTAAAATGGGTGGACGGTGAGGTCACTAGAGACTCACAGGGTATTGCAATCGGATTGGATTAAACGGTAAATGTATTGCAATCACCTGCGGACAACCGATTTTCTTTCACATCAAATTCCAATCGAAAAATTCGCTTTAAATTATATCAAAGTTTTTCTGACTTTTCAAACGTTTCGAGGGGGAAAGAATGTATAGACTTGAATGGTCATCAGGTGGCATTTGTTCACTTTGCGGCAACTCCTGGAGTGTTTTTCAGGTGCATGTTTGAAAAGAAAAAGTGAAGCCACACCTTTGAACACCTGGCGACAATTTACTATTTTCTGGGCGATTTGACTCCTACGTATATGTCACAAAGTGACCGTAGACTGCGGTCAATAGATGGTGAATTTGGCAATTTTTTATTTATTTATTTATATTTTTAAATTTGAAACAAAAGAAAAAAGTGTTTTTTAAATTTTAGTGAATCGATATTAGTAGCCTTTTGGAAAGCCATTAACCTCGGCTGTCACGTGATATTAATTTTTTTGTGCATAATTTGTGGTTGGTGTGGGTCAGTTTTTCATATCCACGTTGCTACTGCTGTTGCCTGAAATTCATTAAATCTCTTTCTCCCTCCCACGAACCCTTTTTTTTTAATACAACCTGACCTGTTTTCGTTTGGTGGTCATTATGGGAACATTTTTTTTAGGGGGAAAATTTCTAATATTTTTTATTTTGGGAAAAATTAAGTCACTGGTCACTGCATTTTTATTACATATTTGTTTTTCCCAACATTCAATTAAAATGGGGAGAAGATTTATTGGTAATTGCCTCTTTCCAACCCACACTAAATTTTATAGTGAAAAAAAAAACTTAATAAAAATTTTTTTTAAATTTTATTAATAAAATAAAAATAAAAAAAATTAATTTTTTTTATAATAACATTGGCACCCAATATAAACAACTCATCATTTTTGACTAAATTTCGCTATTAAAAATATATAGCAGACGCCATTCTCTCTTAGAATTGCAACGAGGCACACCATTATTCAAGGCTTGGATATTAAATAACCCTCTCCTACCCTCAGTGTTGCTGAAAAAGTTTCATAACGCAATTACTAACCACGTGTGAAAACTCACGAGCAAATGTGCGCGAACCACACACACACACACCCGTTAGCATTTATCTCGTGAGCCGAATTTATGATTGTTTCATACGATATATGTGATGGAGCCAGAATCCAAATAAGCGGGAAAAATATTTTTGCTAACGTATATTGCACTCGCCAATCCCATACAATATCAATATTCGATAATAAAGTCAATAAATTCAATTTGAATCTATTAAAAGTATAAAAATAATAAATTTAAGAAATTATCGGCTTTGTTTAATTTAGCAAATGTTATCAAATTGATTTGTGCTTGTGTTGAAGTGGTAATTGAACATAGTTGTAATCATTTTGCCAATATTTTTCCCTCCTTCAGCCACATTATTTCTTCAATCCAATCACGAATCGCATCGGGAGAAGTTAATGAAATTAACCCGAAACTCAACGGCTTTTCGCGACTGGCATCGATGTCTGATGAATGACATTTGGTGCACTTGGCTTTTGTGTTAAAAGGGTTGTGACTGCGAATGTTCGAGGGACATTGAGAGGGGGTCACAGAGTGAGGGGGGGAAATGCAGAACCCTGAGTATGCGGCCAACGAGAAAAGGGATGGGTAATGTCCGTGGGCGGCGGATCGACTGCTCCATCATAGCAAATTAAAACTGGGGGATGTGATTTGTAGAGTATAGGAGAGCAGGGGGAGTAGGAGTATCATTCAAAGGGGAAGTTGGGGTAAAGAGGAAGCAAATCACGCAGAAAGTGTCACGGCCATGGGATGTGGGGGAGAAGAGAGAAAGATCGACCTCCACCCCCCCATTCCCCTACCACTTTGCGAGCGAAGGGGTGGAGAAAAAGGGTTTATTTGCGATAACCTCTGCGAACACAAAAATGCGCATTTCCTATTGTTACACGGTGATTATAGAAATTTGAATTACAAATTCAAAGATAGAATGATAAAGAATAAATGTTACATTTTACATTGGCCGCTCTTAAAAAAAAAATTAAAAAATCGTTCAGTTTAATGAGGTCGACAGTGACGACGCGAGAAAATGGAAAAAGCGGGAAACAGTGACGAATGCCCATGCGCGAACAACGGCACTCGTCGTTTTGTTGGAAATGCTTAATTGAATTTGGAGCGCGCGAACCCATGGTGGCAGCGAGGACGACTCGCTATGATGTGATTACACGCGCCGTGTTTCTCCCTTCCCTCCCTTCCCCCCCAAGCCCCTCTGCGGCTGCCGTCGCTTGCGAGCGCCCTTATTTGCATCAACTGCCAATAAAATCTCCGAGAACATTGTTACAAGCAGCGACTTCGCTAGCGACGCACTGCCCTCACTCCAACAAATTAGTGCGACCAAATGTCATACGAGGGCATCCGATTTACCCAGTTAAGGTGTTGTATTTTGATTCTTTTCCCCCCTTCATTAGGTTTTTTTAAGGAGCGACAGTGGTTTGCGTGAGAGGAAGGAAGAGAGAGGAAAGTGAGCAGTAAATGAAAACGAGGTCGTTTTGAGACATGATGCGACGAATAAATTATCATTTAGGTTCCACTATAAAATGATAAAAGCCCTTGTAATTAGGTTTAACAGGAAATTTAACAATGAATCTCATTTACCAAATTAAATTTGCATTCAGTTGGCCACACACACATACACACACGCACTGTTGTGCCTAATTCTAGATAAACTATTAAGCGAAACACGCATCAAACGAGAAATTGATTCTTAGCGTGTAAATTACCTCTCATTTTATGCCTTTTTCACTCTTTTCCATCCAATAATTACACTGTTATTAAATAATTAAACGTAAACAACAACACCGCACGCTCTTTAATTATTAATTTTATATTATTTTCCTATTTTCATATTTTTATCTCAATGCTTATTTTCCATCCAATCGCATTTCTACGGAAGTGTCATTGGTCTAATCCAATAATAGAAGAGACCCCAAAAAAACATTATAAGGACAAGTTTTGATAGGAAGGGACTGGGATAGAAGGAAAAAAATGGGAGGGCATCACCAGTAAGAAGGGGAGGGGGATGGGGGAGTGTCGGAGTTAGGGTTAGATTTGCATTGTGACAGCTGGGAACTTTGCGGTGTGGTCCACCCCACCCCACTCCTTTATTCGCAAAACCCCATTCTGATAGGGTTCCCGTATTCTGGTGAAATGAAGCGGAACAAAATAGAACTAAATAACATGCAAAAATGGCCAGTGAGTTGGAGTCACGTGACTCGTATTCAATTATACAATTGATGTTTCCACTGCATTAATCAGTGCATCAAAAGAGTGCGCGGCTCAATTTTTAGTTTGGATGAAAAGGAAACAAAACGAGTGTTGTTTGTTGTGCTAATCGAATTGAAGTTTGATCGATCGAATAAAATAATAAGACCCAATAAACAATGAAACATTGTGATAATATTGCCGGATGTTGTACAAACGTTTGAATGTTAATTGTGAAATAAAA
>JAQFZU010001274.1:0-14576 GCA_034696185.1 Henia vesuviana | reverse complement strand
GATAAACGTTATCGGTGACAAATAACCGAGCGATTATTTATATTTTTATTACTTTTTTATTTTTTAATTTTTCCACTTATTTTCGTTTGAATTTATTACTCTTGTTTAATAGTGCTCAATTGGTTAGTCATTCTCAGCTGATTCATGATTTTCTTTTAATTCAATATTTTCTTTTATGTGATATTTACTTTTTTTTTTAAATTTATTATTTTGCAATTGTTTAAATAATTCAGACGGATGTGTTGCCAACTTTAAAATAATAATAAATTGCTACGTCCTTTCCGTTTCTAAGACTAATGAATAGTAATTAAAGACAGCAGATGAACTAAACTTCTTAATTGAGGTTAATTTGTTTTATGATTATTTTTAATTATCATTTTTCCTTGATAATACTGAACTAAGCATAGATTTGAAAATTGAAATAATTATTATATTTTCTTTTCTTTTTTGTCCATGTAGAAAAAATAAAAGTAAATTAATATCAGTTATTGATTATTTTGGTATTCGCATTTCTATTTTCATTATTGCGTTAATTGCTTCCTCGTCGAGAATAACGATGGCGATATCTGATGAATCCATTGATTAGTAAGAAAACAAATAATACCGAAAAAATTAGCAATAATAATAAAGGTTTACCTGTTTAAAATAGTCAATTTAGTCGAAATCAAGTTTTCGCTTTCAAATAAATAGAATTTTGTTTTCCTGGATTTTTATAGATATAAATTTGCATTTGAGTTGCCCATATGTCTATCGCAAACTCAAAGAAATGATTTACATAGTCAAAATTAGTTTCTTTCCACATCGATTTCGATATTTAACTTTATTTATTATTACTCAATTTCCTTTAAAGAAACTTTTCAAAATATATGATTAATAAGGAAATCCTGAAACCTAAACACCCTAAAATATCATTTTAAAATATTGAAGAAAATTATTAAGTTTAATAATAAAGACAACACGGCAAAACAAAAACTATTTTAAAAAAATCTTTATTTAAAAAAAAAAAAAGACAAAGTCATTGTAACACAATAACCGTTAATTTTGGCAGATAACATTTTGTAATATTGCGAAAAAAATTATCGATATTTTTCTACACACTTGTAATATCTACATGAGAACATGAGTAAAATAATCATCAGCAACTTTGATATACTTCAAATAAAATATTAAAAAAACAAATAATTTTCTCTTAGTTATTTCGAAAAATTCAATTTAATACCAAGAGAAAGGTAATCAACCAATACCTCCAATTTTTCCATCACGTAAAGCAGATGATAGCAGCCATTACACTTGCTTATTTTTTTGACCAATTTGCAATGCGATAAACAATGCGTTACCTAGTAACTGCAAAGAAAACCAATGGTTGCTGAGCAACGTGTTTTTGTTTGGTGTTTATAGCCAAGGCCAGAATACGGCCGGCCCGGCCGCAAGCTCTAAAGTTATAAATTTCCAGTTCTCCGCATACCCTCAATGTCTCATAGAAAGAAGGGTAAGAATAAAATCAAACTGTCCATCTTGTATTCGTAACTCGTCAGTGTCTACAGTGTGTGTCTCGCGATTGAGCTTAATAACCCTAACAACAGTCATGTGCATCGTTTCGTGTTTAACGTAATTTAAGATGTTAAAAAAAAAATTCACAGACAAATATGTGGACAGATTAAATTAGTTCAAAGATGAACTGGATCATCTTCTCCACTCGGAGGAACTGGGACGGCGATAAGTGTAAGTTGTAAACGTAAAACTTTATAAAAGTTAACTAACGAAATAAATGTCATTTCAGATATTAAACCAGTTTTATAAATAATCGTATACAAACGGAAACAAATCTTCAGTAATTAACGCATCATCATTTTCAAGTTTATTTTTATACTTAAAATAAGATTTCATAAAAAAAAAATATTTTTTATTATCATATAAATAATGGGGAATTCTTCAATGATTTTGTGCCATCCCGGACAGAACCCGACCATCACAGGTGATGCTGTCCGAGCTCGAGCAGCAGGGGACATTGTAAAAAGTTACAAGTCCAACGCACCGGTCATGGTATGTGGCGGCCCCGGTGCGTCCTGCATGGTGCCCGATTTGATAATGGGAGCCAGTTATGTCAATTATGTGCCCAATCTAAAATGTTCTTTGGAAGGGGGTGTAAAAGTATGGTGGTTTCCTGCTGACTTTTGCCAATCACGCCTCGGAGATCGGCTTATAGGTAATTCGAGAAGTAATTTCTTCATTTTCTAATTTTAAATTTAAAAAAAAATAATTAATTGTGTGATAGGTGGAACAGGTAGCAATGCTTGCACCATTATCACATTACTTATGGCACACAAGATCCATTCGTTGGGAATACAAATTTGGGGTCATGAAGACCAGCCACTCAATCGCCAATTGATGAGCGCCTTCGCTGAGAGCATCATTGATGGAAATGACATCCACGAGCGGCTTATGGCTAGTGGTCCGATGAGAAACCCTAATCTCACACTCCCAGAAGCCATGGAAGCATGTAGGGGTCGTTTCGTCAATCTAGTCGAATGGGTAATCGTCCGTTTAACTATTAAAATTTTTTTTTTTAAATATTTGTTTATTATTTAGGACAGTACTGTGTATCATTCAAAAATGCGCACAACCCTATTTGATAATTTACATAGGGGTATTATGCGATGGGAGTTGCAAGGAATGCCTCCCACTCCCGGATGTGATTTATACATTGTACTTATTGCCGATCAACGCTCAGTGCTTTTGGTATTCCAAAGAGCACTTAACAGAGTAACTGATCAAGTTGTGAAAAGTTTTTAAAAAAATGATTAAATTTTTTTTTTCTTAAATTCTAGGTGACGTTGATCGACTCCCATTCGCATTTACAACACGGTGCAGTTGTAGCTCAAGCAGGCGTATCTCAACTGAAGGAATTATGTCTTTGGTATGACGACATGTGCTGGCGGTTTTACGAGTCTCGGCCGTGTTGTTACGAACTATCTTACTTGTACTTCCAATCCCCTGCATTCCCCAGTTTTAATGTTCGACGGTTGCATTACCGTGGGGCAAATTCGCGATGGTAATGGGCAATTAATCTCGATTTTAAAGGAAAAATGTTTTTTTTTTTTGGATTTTCAAACACTGATTTTTTTTTTCCTTTTTTATTTCAATATTGAGCTTGCCGCCTCTTTAATTGTTTGATATTTGGAGATTTGTAAAATTTTGAATTTGTTGTATACGGGATGCGGTTCTAAGTCATTGCGAATAAAACTTGTATATAACATTTTGCAAAAAAATTGAATAATTTTTATGACTTTTATTATAAGCAAAAAATCAATTGTTAAGAATATAATTGAAATGTAAAAAATTGGAAAATAGAAACACAGTCAAAATCTAATTAATTATTAAACACTGTATATGTAATAACAATCATTATCAAAAAATTCTTTACAACTTAAATATAGTTTTATAACAATTATGTGTTATTGGCAACCCTCTAAGCCAAAACCAAATGCATCAGAAGACTTAAATTTTTTAAACAGTGCAATATCAGTAAATCAATTTTGTAGGCAGTTTTGTATGTCTAATTGTATGCTATGGTATATTATAATATAAATTTGAACATACCCAGGAAATGAAATCATCTTCAGAGAGCAGAGCGTTGTTATATTACCTTCACATTCGATCATCAGATAGAGCTACCCATCACGGTCATGACGTCCCCGCTTTACTAAACTGAACTAACTCAACTCAACATCGATGGCGATGTTCATCATAGGTATGAAATATGCAACATTTTCTTCTATTTGTCGAGTAAATTTCGTCAAAAAACAATCGCAGATGAAAGGAAAATGAATCAACTCGATCAGTATATTATTACATGTCGAACGGTTTTTCAAGCTCGCGAGAACGATCCGACGTCGTGGTCCGACTTGCACCGACTTATTCCCGAACTTTGTGCTTCTTTGTCGTGTAGTGTTTGTTCCAAACTAGCAACCGATCCACTAAGTCCCGTGAACCCGGAACCAGAAAAACAACACGTAATATGCACTCACTGTGTACCTGACGAAGACCAATCGAAATACGCGCCAAATAATACGCTTAAAATATTAATCTCAAGTTTCAAGAAATTATGCGAATACGTTGTTTGCAGTCCATTAATAAGGTGTTTAGATAATAACGAAAATCTATCGACTCCAATAATAGATACTTTGCTTCAGTGTGTGGGAACCGATTTTAAATTAGAAACCGTTCCCAAAACAACGACTGTCACCGACGAAATCTGTATTGGATCGGTCGATTTAATGGATGTGATCACTAATGGAAACAAAACCGGTGTTTGTGACGATATGTTCGCCAATGTAATATTTACTCAGAATTTCAGGCACAGTATGAAAAGGCCGATTGATGATGGCAATTCGGATCCAAAACGCACAAAATTCCTGCCAGACGGATGTAGAACTCGACACACTAAACCAAGAATTGCCTTAAAAAAGGGTTGCCGTTGTGGGAATGCAACGTCAATGCCTGGAAAACTCACTTGTTATGGTCAACGATGCCCGTGTTATGTGAGTGCCAAGAGTTGTGTAGGTTGTCGGTGCAAAGGATGTAGAAATCCACATGAAACTAAGGTTATAACTAGTGATTGCGGCAAAAATAGTGACGTTGAAGTTCTATGAAGTAGTCAATTATTTTTAATCCAATTTTATGTGATCGATTTTAGGTGTTTTTTTTTTAATTGAGATTTTTTTTTTGTGGTTTTTGAATGAAATTATTTTATTCTGCAAGTTTAATGTTGGAAAATAATTGTGAATTTAAAATTGGTGATAATTTTAAATTTATAGAATTTATTTTGGTTATTTTTTTTTAAATGAATTTTTTTTTTACAGTTAATTATTCCGTTTTGACTTTTTTTTATTAGTTTTATATGTTCCATTGTGGGTGAATACAAATTAAATTATTCCAATAATATAGCTGTAAAGTATTATGCGATTTTATACATACAAAACGACAGAGTGCAAACACAAAATATTGTACAATTATTTAAGGACTTAAGCTGTAAATAAAGAACATTTTTTATACGCAAAAATCCAAATTTGCTTGATTGTTGAAAAGTAAGTTGTGATTGCTTTAAAAGATTTAATTTGATTCGAAATTTCTTTTAATAATTTTATGAGTTAATAGACGACGTAGAAAAGCAAATAGAATTCTTTGTTATACTTTTTTAACAATTCATTCGTAAGTCTACTGGTAATTCTCGAATTTCAATACTGATATAACGTCATCTTGTGACGGATTTTGTAAACTCGACAGTTTTTGTTTCGCTACTGCAGATTCTAGCGGTGCCCGCTAGGTCGCCATTTTGTGTAAATTTGACGTTGATGCTGAAGTGACAAGATTTTTACAAGCGTAAAAAATTATTATCTTCCTACATTTTATTCAGAACCAAGGAGTCTTCGAAAACAACTATCTTCCTAGAACAAAATAGGTCAGTTGAAATATGAAAAATCAGTGCGTCGCTTAAAACTAAGAGCATCGGAACTCAAGAAATCGATTAGCACATTAAGCCTAATTTATATTCTTTGTTATCGGGCGTTGGTGTGATTCAAAGAATTTACGTCAATCGATATTTCCAATCACATTTATGATACAAAAAAATATATTTCAGATGGCAGATCCAGTAGCAGTGATGGAGCCTAGTATAGGCGAGAATCCACCAATGCGTGGTGGCGGTCGAGGCGGATTTCGCGGTGGATTTCGAGGTGCCGGCGGCCCAGGTGGTGGTGGTGGTGGTGGCATGAGACGAGGCGGCCGAGGAGGACCGGGTGGTAGAGGCGGAGGAATGCCGAGAGGCGGTCGAGGAGGACCCGGAGGACGAGGTGGACCTGGAGGAATGAAGTACATTATTTTAACCTGAAATAAAATTTAAAAATTAAATATTTTTTTTTACTTTGATAGTCGCGGCGGTGGCGGAGGTCGTGGAGGTGGATTCGGCGGACCACAAGGCGGCGGAATGTTCGGTAGAGGGTTTTTAACCGGCGGAAATAGAGGAGGACGTGGAGGTGACAGAGGCAAAGGTGGCAGAGGATTCGGTCGTGGTGGTATGGGAGGCATGCAAGGAGGTATTTTATATTTTTTAATATTTTAAAAACATTTTTTTTTAAATATAAATTGCTTAATTTAGATAAAAAGAGGCCTCAGCAAGGAGGATTTTTCCGTGGAGGCCCAAACAAACGAGGACCACCAGCGAAACGTGGTCGATGGGAGCCACGTGGTGGTGGTTTTGGTGGACCAGGCGTTGCCAATGGTTTTGGAAATTACGGTGGTGCAGCAAAGTAACTATTAACTCTTAGAATTTTTTTTATTGTCGATTCGTTATTGAACTTGATTTAATTTCGTCACAGCAACTTCAACATGCCCGGAAACGAAGTTGGACGAATGGGTCCGGCTCCTCCGGGAAACACTGGCGGGGCTCTGATGGGAGATTATCCGGGGCATCTTCAACAGCAGAGACCACCAATGCCAGTAGACGGTTACAGTAACTTGGGAGGCGGTGCACCCACCGCTGGAGCTTATCCTAATTCGGGAGATGGACTTATGCCGCGCAATTACGGAACCAACACGCAACAAGACTACAGCACGAATTTCGGGGACGGAAAAGGCAATATGATGCCTCGAGATGTTTATGGTACAAATCAAGGAAGCGGATACGGAGCCAGAAATATGATGGCAAATCCTGGATACGGAAATCAGGGAAATGCAAACACTGGTTATAATGCTGGATACGCAGACGATAGGGGGAATAATTTTGCACGAAACGCGACCAATTATGGTAGGTTTTAGGGAAGATAAAAGAAAAATTAAAATAAATATTAAATGTGAATTGAAATATTCTTTTACGAAACGAGAAAAATGAGCTTTTATTTATTTTCGTTGGGGAAGTGGAGGGTGGAGAAAGTTAAGACATGATAAGTTAATGCGGTGGAATAAAATATTACTTTGTGTCTACCTGTCATACATTTACCTGTACTGCTGATAAATGTATGGCTGTTGTACACCTGCTCATGACCCTATAGAACAGGTCCTGTGGTTCCTGACAATGAATTTTTTTAAAAAAAATATAAATTTAGTTAGATGCATCCATTGTTATGTTTCATTTAGAACTATTTATAACTAATGTATATAGCTTTTAAATTTTTTTTTATTTATTCTTTTGTTGCAGGTGATGGAAATCGACTAAATTACGATCCGGGTTACGATGTAAATCCTGCTACTGATATGGGTGGATTTTCTAAGGATTTTGGCAACGGTAAGTGAAATGTCGAAAATATAATTCTAATTTTAAGCGTCGTTCGATGGAGGTAAATAGCGAATTTTTGTTTATTTTTTGAATTATAATTCAATTAGAATATAAAAAAATTATTTTTAATTTAAGGACTTTATTTCTATTAAATATTTATTTCGTTATCAGGGCTTAATTTACCTCGATACTGCACGTATTACCTTCTTTTTAAGTATAAAAAAATCTAAATAAAGGAGAAATTTAAAAAAAATCCTCGCTTTTTATAAATCACTGGTGAAATCCATAAAAAAAAATTTATACACAAAACCTGCATAGTAAATCTTCGAATGCATGCAAAAATTAAATTCAAATAACCCTCATTACGAATTAAGCCCTGTAGTGTTTTGATCAATACCCTAAACGTGTATTTTATTTTTATTTCCCATTCATTAAGTTAAAATGGAAGTTTTGTAATTTTAATTTTTTCTTTTGGTGGCTCACGATCAGTTGGGGCAATTCAAATGAAAAGTCAGCATAAATGGTGTGGCTTTGGTGCTGAGGAGAAATTTAAAGAAAAGCTTACTTTACATAATTTAATTTACTATTTATCATTACAGTAAAAATTTTTTCCCCAGAGGAAGATAAGCTCGTAACTACGAGCGGTTTAATGTAATTTTAAAGGAAATATGTAATTGATATTGAAGTGAATTTTTACCACGAAGTAAATAATGCGAAATGGATAACAAAATGTCTGAATATGTGCTGCCGATTTACAGGTATCAACGCCCGATCTTCCACCTCGGAACGAGGTTATCCTTATGACAACAACAGCAGTAACAATGCTCCTCCTCCATCTTACTCCATGTCGCGTGATTCTTTTGGGGGCAGCACCGCTGGTGGAGGCGGATACATGCCTCGCGGAGGCGGTCAAAACCGACCCCGCTTTTGAACAAATCAAAACAGTTAAAAGAAATGTAAATATTTACAAACATGAAAACGAAGTGATGAAAACAATCGCAGATTGGAAAAAAGAAAAAAAACAGGCCTTCATTTGACCATGAAAAATGGTTAACTTAACACGAAAAAAAGAATCTTTAAACATTTTTGTTTTTCAAGTGGGCGATATGTGACAGTTTCACAGAAAGTTAAAGTGAAAGAATTTTTTTTATTTTAAATTTTTTGTTTGCTCTTAAAAATGAATAGTTAAATTCGTTTTGGAAGGTCTACTTATATTTTTAAAAAGTAAGTTCACTCCATGCTTATAAGGGTACAAACTAGTTCCATTTAATGTTAATTGGTGGCGTAGATCTGTCAATCTCGAGTTAATATAAGTGTTAGAAAGTAGATAAAAATCGATATATCTATATATAGTAACATGATTGTCTTTTAAAATATTTTTTAAGCATTTCTTGTATTAAGTATATAAAAAAAATAATTTTTTTACATGTTCAAAGTTTAATCATCTGCAGTTTAATCATTAAAATGGTGTACAATTTGGTCATGTAGACATCATTCAATTCATGTTTAAGAAATCATTTTTGAATTTAAATTTAATATTTAGGATTATAATTTTGGAGATGGTAAAAAAAGAAAGTGTGACACAAATCCATGTACTCATGATTTAATTTTATTTGTAATTTCTCAACAAATAAAAAGTTCTGTATACTGATAATGTCCTCAAGAAAATCTAATTATCCAACATGGAAATGATATTGATTTTTTTTTTTCCCGAAAGATACTTTTTATTTTTTTTTTATAGAAAGTTCATTTTTATTTTGTGGGATTAATAGCCAAAATAATGATTTTAAGACAACTGATAAAGATTTTAATGAAAAAAATAAAATTTTCGAATTCTTGTTTTGAACAAGTTATTGTCATTAACTATTAAACACAACGAATCAGGCCACAATTTTGGGATAACAAAGAAATGCTGTGGTGAGAAAATAGTTCATTAATAATTATACTAAAATAAGAAAAACATGGACAAGCCTTTTTATTTTGACAAAACTTGTTTACTTACACAATTCTTAAGATGTCATTAGATGCATTTAATCTTAAAAACACAATACAAACTTTTTAAAAAATAAGTTTTAAACTTAAATTGTTTTGCTCTACTTCTCACAATACTCAAATTAGGGTGAGTGACTTAGATTTGAACAAGAAACTTAAAATCAAGGGTTATTGTTTAACTTATATCATGATTATTATAATAATAGTTTTTAAATAAATTACAATGTTATTGATATGCAATCTTGTATAAGTAAACTAAATTCAAGATTTTGCTTTTGAAACTGAAAATCAATGAAAATTGACATCGAATTTCGTGGGTGGCCAAACTTCATGTCATTAGAAGCCACATTATAAAAACCCCAAAGCTTCCAGAGCCACTTAAGTTTTTTCAGGGTAAATACAAGTAGCAATTTAAAAAATTGTTTATGAAATTCCTTTTACATTTATTTGGTATTTATATATTTAACGATAGTTGTATTTAATTATAGTTTTATTTTATATTAATTAATTAGCTATGGATGGGAGCCGCATTGAAAGCACTAAAGAGTCGCAATTTAATTGTCATTTTATTCTTAAATTATTTATGAAAATATGATTTTCAGTGTTTTAGGATTGAATGCATCTATTTTTTTTTTAATTTCTTCAGAAATTATAAACCATGAAAAAGTATACATTTACAAATGAGATTAAATTTCAGGACATTATTGTTATTGATTGTTAGTTGTATCGGTCTTATTTCAGACAATACTTATTGGTACGAAGATTATAACCATTATATCAATTTTTTTTAAAGAGTTTTTTGTCCATTCTTCTTTTTATAAAACGAATAAAAAAAATTAGTTTAAATAAAAAAAAAATTTTCAATTGAAAAAAAAATAAGACAAGTCATTGTGGTAATTTTTTTTTGTCTCAATGGGTTTATGACTGAAAATAAATTCAAAATTTGTCACAGTTTACAGATATTGTATTTCCTGCCCAACAAACTTAATTGCAATAAATAAAAATTGCCTAAATGTCTTATGATAATCATAAAACAATACATGACATATTAAATTATTTTAGCAATTATTTACTAGTTGTCATAAGCAATAAACACAATTAGTACTTTTCTAAAATATTTTTACCAATTTAAAATATTAAATATTTTTGCAGAATAAATGTAAAGCAAGGAATCATCATTATTGAAAGAAACTTTGAACATTTTTATATATTAAAAAAAATTTAATTTTAAAAGATGGAGACCAGAATCCAGTTTTCATTACATTCCATCATCTTTCTCCATATTTATAGCATGTGTAATCAATTGAAATTAAATATAATTTCTATCAAACTTCGATAAAAATGAACGTAGTAAGTATTTATCTCGATGATAAATTATCAATAAGAATTTTCAATATGCTGAGCGAAACATTTGCTTTGAATTTTGAAAAATTCAAACTATTGACTCGTTACTTCTGCATGCATATCAATCCCTAGGGTATCTGGCTGTTGCAAAACATGATTTAAGTCGGAAATGAATAAAATGAGGTTTAAAGAAATTTTATTTTTTAAATTATCCAATGTTAATAATCCACTGCTTAGGAATATTGAACTAAACTTTGAAATTAATTAATGATAAATTATTTTCTATTGTGTGAGTGTGAGAAAATTAGTTTAATTTTGATCTACTTAAAATCCCAGCATAATAATTAAAGGATTTTTAAGATCAATGACTTTAACTAATGGAATATTTTGCCAGATATCATAAAAGAAGATGAAAATGTACATAACATTTTCTACAAAAAAAAAGGTTGTCTCGCAATTGCTGATATTGTTGCCACCAGTTTCTCTCCTTTTAGCCCCAGCAACCTTAGAAAAAGAGACAAAAATGTATTTGCATTCAGCAATGAATATGTTTACTACAAGAAAAAGAAAGGGAGGACTACACTTTTGAAAAAGAGGTAAAGTGACCAGAAACAATTTAAAAACACTGACAAATACCTACCTCGTAATTAAAAGTTTTGTGGATGGGATGTTTAGATACAGGTCACAATATACTGAGTTTTATTATGAGCAATATGTAAATAGATAAAGGAAATAAAAATTAATTTATAATATATAACTTTTTGAAAAATGTTGTGAAGTAATTTTTTTTTGTCTATTTTAGGTCGGGAGTCGATTAAACACGTTATTGGGGTAAGTTTTACAAAAATTCTCAAGGTAAGGATAACTATAATAATAGGGATTATTTTATATCAAAATGATCGACTTGTAAATTTTTTATGTAATTTATTAGTTAATAAATTAAGATTAAATTACCTTTGGTATTTTTTTATTTACTAAAAAGTTAAATTTTAAATTTGAATTCGAAAATAACATGGATGATTATTTTATGCTAATTGCACGGTCGTCAGCTGATTGGCGCCATCTGATGAGGGATTTTCGAACTATCAAATTTAAATTTTAAAGTTTTAGTTTTACTTTTGCGTTTGTTAATATGCTTATTTTTCAAATTGGTTTAATGCAATTTGTGTATTATCACAATTTTATCCATTATCTGATTGGCGCGATAAAAATGTAGCGATTAGCGAGGAAATACACAATACGAGAAATACGAATAACGTAAGATCTTAAACACAATTCGGAGCGTTTTTATTTGAAAACAATAACATATTTAAAACTAGTTTAAAATCATGACGAATTCACAATTTGTTTTTACAGATCGTAGTCTATGCCTAAAACCGTGTTTTTTCCGCTCGGGTAGGCTTTTTTCCCCATACCATAAAAGAAACTTATATTACGCAATTAGAAAATATAACGACTCGGAGAAACTGCTTCGACGTGTAATTTGGTGTTAATGTGCGGAAATGTGATGGTGGACAGCGAGAGATAAATGAAAGGCTCGTTTCTTGGCCCGAGCTCATTATTTGCCGAGAACTTAACTGACACTCATTTAAAGCGTCACGTATTTCACTCAACCAACAAATGTACGATGTCAGCTACAATCGCCTCCAGCTTCAACTTAAAACAAGTAAGCAACAAACGGTAATTTTCATAGAAAAAAAAAATAATTCGTTTTCAAACTCGAATAAAATCGCAAGAAAAAAGATTGAAAATTTGTCTTTGGACACGTTATTAGTGAATTATAATGCGCATCCTGTTTTATTTTATTTTCTAATCTGATAAGAAGTCATGTCCAGGTGTAAGCTCAGTGATATTTACTGCTTTGGAGGACGTTAGTTAATGAGATTTTCATCTTGAACGTGGCTACTGTCAAATCCCTTTACTTTTTGCAAATTACAGGTGGATAACTCGTTAGTACAACAAGCAAAAACACCACACCCACCACTTATTCATTACCATGTAATTTTCATCTGCCCTACCCTTTACTCAAAGGTCTGTAAGTTGGAATTGAAAATCCAGTTCCTGATTGACAGTAACAGTATTTTCATATCAAATAAAATTAAGCTTTTAATTTATTTGGCGCGTATCCGCGTTACAAATTTGCACATAAACATGAACAAATCATATTTCTTGACATTATTGCGTATTGAAAAACTGATTAACCCTTTAACTTTTGTATTTTGTAGTTGACTGAAATATGGGGATTTTACACTTTATCCGAAATGGGACTCAAATGAGATCATTGTCTCGGTAATTTTAAATAATAATTTGTCTCAATGTTATGATGTTACGCCCGTTTCGTTGCCGTAATTTAAATTCTATTTTTATTTATTTATGTTTTTTATACAGTTTATTTAACCGATAGTCAAGCGATGTAAAAGATCTGATGATCATCGCTCATCTAAGAATGAATGAAATTTGGGAGGGGAAGGAGGCTTATTGAGGTGGAGACGAACCCTGCTGTGCGCGTGCGCCACAGGACACGGTGGGGGGCACAACCGATGGACGAGCGATGCCAGCGCGCACGACTAAACGCTAAACTAAAAGAGGAGGGGATTTCACAATACGATCCAAATTGATGAAATTTAATGCAAGGATGATTTTCCTTATTTTTTCCTGCAAATTCAATTTTTTTTAGTTTATTGAGATTTTTGAAGGAAAAAAAAAATCAATAATTTAAAACAAAAATTTTTAAAAGTAAAATTTAGAAAGAATCGAGTAAATTATTTTTTTTTAGAAAAAAAAAATAAATAAAAGGTGTAAAACGATGGAATTTCTCACCGTGGGGAGTCACGAGGCACCCTGCAGATGCTACCCTTCAACTTGATTGTTGTGAATGACATAAATCACTCATTGGCATTGTTATCCGGAGGTTGTTTTTGACATTATCTCGAGTCTATTTACAGGTTTTACCCACACTTATAAATGTCTAAACGAATTACTCTTAACAAAAAAAAAAAAAAAAAAAAAAAAAAAAATAATTAACAAAAAATTTTTCTCGATTTTATTGAATTTGAAATTAAGCAATTCGAATGTATTTTGTAAATTCTTTCGATTTAATTTAAATTTTTTTCTGATATAATCAGTTTGATTAGGACACGTCTGGAGCAAAGTGACGAAATTTACTAGTTTCTAGAGGGTATACAAAGCATTCCATCCTTGTTCTATTCTCATTACACGCTTTGTGGAATGTTGTCTCATTTTTTTCCCCATTGCAGACTCTCCTCCCTTCCACACCCCTACGACTCTCGCATATCATTCCCCATTTCACATTTTATGTGCGCAACGCGATGATTCAAATGTTCATTATATATCTTAAAAAAATGATAATAATAATTCAGCATAGCATTATCCCCCCGGTTGGATATTTTTCCTTTTTTCTACTTGTTTTTAACTTATTTTCACAGTTGTCTAAATCAGGTCTCCCCTATATTTTTTGAATTGTGAGCTCTTCCCTCCTTGTCATTTTACTTTATTTTCTTCTCTTCGCCTCGGGGAGTCTCTCTCAAACTTCATTTAGAGTTTGGGATAATTTTTTTTCTTTTCTGATTTGTCAGGAATCACGCGATGAATTAAACATGAGAGCAGCGCCGTTATAACTCGACTCATCGGGCCAGGCTCGGTAGTTTGTCTCGTTGAACTGCATGTTGCTCTACCGCTGTTTGTGTTTTATGTGTATACAATATAGGGTACTGTATAAGATGCTTGTATGCTGCCTATATACCCCCGGTGATGCATTCCACCTGTCCAATACTTTAGCGAAGGCGGTAGAGGGATGTTGCACTCACTGCCTACTTAACCTGAAAAGTCAAACTGTTAAATAATTCGTGTCTTTCTCCAACTTGGATTGACATTTTGTGAAATTGGAAAAAAAAACATT
The DNA here is from genome assembly GCA_034696185.1 of Henia vesuviana. Lineage (NCBI taxonomy): Eukaryota > Metazoa > Arthropoda > Chilopoda > Geophilomorpha > Dignathodontidae > Henia > Henia vesuviana. The sequence goes on along the minus strand of JAQFZU010001274.1, from coordinate 48 downwards.
TAAAAAAAATTTGATTTATACATCTTATAATTATTTATGAGATTTTTT
>JAQFZU010001273.1:0-14590 GCA_034696185.1 Henia vesuviana | reverse complement strand
AAAGACCAAAATCATTTGTTATTCTTTAAAAAAAAAATTGTCAAACACATAAAAGAAGGAATGGTGGGTGCAGTATGTTCTTATAGATTGGGAAAGACCATATTTCAAATTTAACTGAATTTTTCTAGTCGTTGATTTTAAAATATTTGAAACAAAATAGTTCAACTTTACACGTTTTGTGTGTACAATTCGATGATTCCTAACTCTTTCTTAAATTCTAATAGAATTAAGAAAACAATTGCTTCAAAATTCTTGCAAATATGATTATCCACAGACTGTTATTATATTCTTAAAACCTACATTTACATAATTTATTTACGAGTTTTTTTCAGATGTTAAAAATCTCATATAAAATTCAAGGAGTGTCACAATGGGCTGAGATTTTGGGGTTAAATATAAGGTTGTTAATTTTGACAACATTCTGAGTCTCATAGTATAAAGAAAAAAGTGAGGCTTTAAACAAAAGACACGTCGGGGAAAAATTAATTAAATTACGGCAGAAAAAAATTTTATTTCACCTAAAAAATAAAAAAAAAAGAGATTTTATTTCTGCAATAATATATCAAGCACTTTCCTGTCACGGAAAAAGCTAAAGAATTTTTTTTCTTGTTAAAATACCAAATCATCGAAAGATTTAACTCGAGGGTGATTTATTAAAGCTAAGAAGACAAATTAAATTTTATATTTATTAGGAAGTTTCAATAATGTAGTTGTGCGCTTAAGGGTTCGTTGTGTGGCTTAGATTCAATGAATTCAGTTGGCAATCGCAAACAAGTGCAACCGATTCCAAACTTATGTACATTGCGCCAATCCAAGGGGGTTTAAAGCAATTTTTAACATAAATGACGACATTATGCTTGAAAAACCAATTGGATAAATAACTAGCATAAAATCTTATTTTTATTTTTAATTATTGCCTCACGCAATGCATTAATCACATCATACAATTGTATATTGTAATTTAATATTTGGCAAAGGAACCTTTTTAGTTAAACAGTCATTTTTTTTCTATTTCCAGATTTTATCGATTGAAGGTTGGCCATCTGGTAAATACGACTACGTGCGCTGATGGTTACGTGCAGATTATCGATGGTTTCGATGGTAGCCCAGTATCAAACCGGAAAGCTCCGGGTTATTTTTGCGGGGAATTGGATCGACACCAGACATATGTATCCGAAACAAGTTTCGTCAAAGTAACGTTTTACGCCAAGATATTCTCAGGTGATGAAACCGAAAGTGAAGCTGCGTCTTTTATTGAACGCGATAAGCTCATTGAAATTGGTAGAGAGCGGAGTTTTGTAACGTTTTTTTTTCGAAACCAAAGTAAAGTTTTCGGAAGAGAAAAGAGAGAGAGAGAACGTAAATGGTTTGAAAGGAAGGTACTTGTAATGTGCTTTTCGAAAATAAGAGCGTTGGCTTTGTTCGTATTCAAAGAGCGTTTTAAAGCTCTTTTAATGTTAATTTGAAGCCATATGGGATTTTTGATGGATCAAATGGTAATTTGGTGCAAAGTAATTAATCTACTTTACTAATAAATTATTAATATGAAAAAAAATTACAAATTTTCTTGTGAAATTATGAAATTGCAATAAAAAAATTCTTATAAAATTAACTTTGGAAAATATTAGTAAAAGATAAAATTTTTTTTATTTTATACTTTTTCTTCGCAAATCGATATCTGTGGTTCGATCTGAGGATTTTGTTTACCTAACGCGTTAATGTAATGTTTGATATTTGTATTTCTGATTTGCGTATAAACAAAAAAGCAAACAATTGTTCAGTAACACTAAGAAAAGCGTTTCCTTCTATTTCAAAACTGATTTCTAAATAGTAATTACATGTTTATGAATAATTTATAAGACAGAAAATATTTTATTAAATTCTATTTCGTCTTAAATCTAATTTTTTTTTAAAATATTTTATTCTTTTTAGATCCAGAAATAAAATTTCTCACATAAATGGAATTTGGAAATCCCTTTACTTTGACCCACACGTGCTCGGAGCACACTTTGCTCGTTCTATCAAAATCCAACTTGAAATTCTATGTAATCATTGTTAATACCAGACAATTCTATTTGGAACAAAAGTTGAACGACTTAGGATATATATTTTCAAATACCATTACGAACGATCAACCTGAACATTGAATGTGAATTTATTGTATCAGTAATTTACACGCAATCAGGTTATACGATACAAAAATACCTCAAAATCGATTAAACTCTAATGGACACATAAATAAGTGATTTTATGGTTAAAGATAAATATCTGATAAATTCGAAATATTTAATCTAATTTTTAGTTTTACGATCTTTTTTTATTTAGAGTTTTTGGTTTGAGTAAAACCAGATCTATTACAGACTTTGTGAAATTAAAGTTAAATTGAATCATAAGGTTAACTCAATGAAATAGTTTAGATAGCAGAAAAGATATAGTTTAAAACAAAGATAAATCAATGTTGTTCGCCAAGTTTCTGTAAAGCCTTCATTCAATATTTACGGTATTTGTGTGTCACTTAGTACAAAGAAAGCGATTACATGATGTGAAAAAAGCTGTCAACAACAGCGCCTCTATCTTCAGCCAGCAGAATTGTGACGATAATTTGTTATTTATTGCGCAACACTTTTTCTGTAACAAATAAATATAATGGGTAAACTTGGTGCTCATAAACGTCATGTTTAAAGTGACTCACTTAGTCTCAATCGGTCACGACCCTTAACTTAAGTGCATGTAATTGAAAATTCAACGGCTTTTCTCTCTCTCTATTCTCCATTGAAAACCCCTTTAGCTATTATAAGATAATGGCTGTAATATGTCATAAGGGGAATCAGAAATCAAAATTTTAAATTACTAATGACTCACAATTCATTCCATTTTCGTTTCAAAAAGGGCACAGAAGTGCCGTTTGCTGCTAATTTTCTATATTTTAAACGAATCTAATTGAGTAATAAATTTAACAATGCGGATTTAAACATGGATTTTTTAATTGACTTTTCCCACTTGAGTTTACCTTTCCACAGTTTATTTCTACTACAAAGAACATATAATTCTATTATATGTAGTGATACATGTTCTTTGTTTAGCGAGTAAAGTGCACCACAATGGATCTTGAGTGTTCAATTTCAATTAAATTTCTTCTCGAAAGAATAAGTTATGTGAATATTGTTTGCTGAAAAGTCTTTTGTATTTATAAACTACAAATATCATTCCATTGCTTGTTATTTGCCATCTGCTTTATAATTAATTGTAATAATTATAATTTTATAATTTTCAAACGAACGACATCAAATTTAAACTTTAAGCCCATAACATATGAATTCCTTATAATTAATTTTGTAAAATTTATATTAATATTTTAATATTATTAATTACATTTTATATGGAAATGCAATTTCAGCATTTTAGAAAAAAAAAATTAGTAATATTTTATTCATCTTGAAAATTCCTATTTGATGTAATTAGTTTTAGTAAATTTAATTTCCTCATTAGATTTAAAGAAATAACAATAATAAAAAAATCAATAAAATATTAAAATAAGAAAATTCAAATTTTATTCAATGGAATTAATTTTAATCAAGATGTAAAATTTTTAACACTTAAGAAACACTACTTTATCTTTTGTGGTTTTAAATGAGATCAAACGGAGATTGTAATTCATACATATTTAAATTGTCCTAACACCGTTCGTAGCCAACAATTTATGTCGTTTCTCTTTAAAAGAAATTCTTTAAAATTCTATATCAATATTTTTTTTTTTCAAAATTTTTTTATATATTTATTTATTTCCTTTGCAGAAGACACGTATTTCTCGTTCGATTCCAAAGTTGAGCAGCAATTCGAATTGTACGCACGTTACGGCCCAAACCCCATTTTATACCCGGATCGTCGCGGCAAATTGGTCGGCGGCACCTTCTGCGATCGCATTTTTCACGACTGCAGACTCGGCACCTGTTACGTTCAATCGCCCGGATACCCCGGTATTTACCCCCGCAATCTACGCTGCCGATATTTTCTACACACCCAAAGCTTCTACATAAATCCCCATTTGGAAAACGAAGTGCTCAGCATCGACGGTCAACAGTGCGCTGATATGATCGTGTGTCCCATTCGGCCTGTCACTAACAACTGTCCCGGTGATTATTTACGTATTTATGACGGATGGACTGAAAATAGCCCGGTAATTGGTACTTTCTGCGGGTCTGGTCGATTTCCATACGCAATTACCGGATCCGGGAATCGTCTATTGGTCACTTTTGTCTCGACTCGCGCAGGCCCAATGCTCAATACCGGATTCCACTTCAATGTCGGACCAAATTCCAAGTGGTCTGGACCCGGTGCGGCTAAAATAAACGACTCGTGTAGCGCTATTTTTGATAGTAGGAACGAACTTTCCAAGCAGGAACGACAGTTTTACTCGCTCGCTACGTGGTACACTCCAGACACCAACTGCGATTTTTTAATACGGGCCGAATCGGACCAAATCATTCGACTTTACTTTAAAAGTTTTCGCGTGCATCGGCCCAAACACGCGATTGCGAGTCCGTACGACTGCGCCGAATCGCTGGCAGTGTACGATTCCGACGTGCCTGACGAGAAAAAAGTGTTGGCAATTTTCTGCGACACGTGGGGAGCGGTCGTTGAGGAAAGTGCCGAATACGTGTCTTCCGGTTCGAGTATGTTGGTACAGTTCAAGAGCACGATTGGATCCTACGCCGGTTCCTCATTGGACTTTTGGGTTCAATTTGACTTCTACGATTCGTATCAGCACGGCGAGCCCGTAGCGAACACGTTGTGCGACGAGATGTTTCGTAGTAGCAAATCGTGGACTGGTGCATTCGGTTCGCCGTTGAACCCTTTGGTGTTACGTCACAGATCGAATCTGAGTTGCCATTACGCATTTCGGGCCGATTCCCTCGTATCGGAGCGTGTTTTGGTCCGTTTCTTTTCGCTTCAGTTCAGTAACAGCAACCGAACTTGCGACGTGTGTTCGACGGACCACGTGGATAAAATGGTGATCCAAGAGTCGTCTCCACACAGCATTGGCTCAATTTGTCTTTGCAACAGTTCCCTTTTCGATCCATCAAGCTTGACTTTTACATCGGCGGGACCTGATTTGGATTTGACATTTTATTATCAAATGAATTCCTCCACCGACTCCGATAGTTTGGAGCGCAAGATCCACGCTTTTCGGGGCACTTACGAGTTCTTCCATGGGCCTGCGTGCGGGCCTGGTTTGGTGCAGATAGCGAACCAGGGCGAATTGGAGTACCCGAGTTCGATATCTACAGCCAACGTGGACGAGTTGGACTATTCTAGCGAGAACGTCCGTTGCATTTGGACTGTACCCGTGACGGCGCATATGGATGTTTATATGTGGTTCGTTTATCTAACGATGCCCGGCAATTGCAGCTCGGATCGCATCGACGTTCGACTTCCTCCGTCCGGCTGGCATTACACGAGCGACGCGCTCTTTACGGTGTGCGGCGACGAACCCACAGTGGATTTACCTCTTATCGATTCGTCGAGCATAGCAGCAAACAAATTTCTGGTCGAGTTGAGAACGAGCGTCGATTCGGATACGCGCTTCAAATTGGTCATCACGCAGGTGGTGCGCCAGAGTGAAAGGGAATTTTTCTTTAAACTCGGTGTGACGGCGCCGTGCTCGTTCCTCTGCCCCGGTTCGAACGTGTGCATTTCTCAGGATTTGGTCTGCAACGGCGTGAGAAATTGCCCTCTGAATGGCTTCTCAACGTCCACGGACGAGGACGCCGCTTTGTGCGGCGCGCATCCACTGACCGTGAATTGGTTGGTGTTGGCTGTGGGAGGAGGCGGTGGCTTTCTTTTTACTGTGTGTTTGATGGTCTTGGCAAAAAAATGCGCCAAAGCTGCTACAGTTAAGCGGTCACGCGCCGCGCACTATTGAATCGAATGACAAAAGTCTCAATTAGGCTTCATTGTGATACTCTCGTCTATCAGGATGTGATTTTTTCCTTTCTCTTCACTCACAGAGTGGCAAGTGAAACGTGGGAAACTGCGTGTGTGTGTTGAATTTAATTTCTTATATTTATTTTTGGTGATTAAACTTTTGTTGATGATTTGTTTATTTTTTTAAATAATTTTTTCTGTATTTATTTATTAATCTTTTCTAAGATAATAAAAATAAGTCATTTATCAAACGAACAAGACAAATGAGCAGATGAGTTTATTCGAGGTGATCATTTTTCTACATTATTTTTTTATTTTGTTAAAAGGAAAAATTAATTATATTTTTTTTAAAATTTTTAAATCAAATAAGAAACAGAGCGTCGCGCTGAATTTTCAATTAATTAAACACTGATTTTGCAATTAATCATTTCAAGGATAAGATTGATGTAGCATAAAACTTTTATTCAATAATGGCAATATTATAAACCCACAGAATTTTACATTAAATTCAATTTGGGTTAATTATCAAACAAAAAAATTGCTTTTTAAGTTAATGCAGAATTACTGTTAACTTTATTCATTTCTCGATAACTATATTTAAGAATAGTAAAACAAATCTTTAATTTACATTAAAGCTTAAAAGCTTATATAATGTAAAAAGTTTTTATTTTTAAATTATTTCGCTAAATGTTAAACGAGATCACCTTAGTTTTATCGTCGCCACGCAACATCACATAACGGCTAAAATCTCAAGATAAAAGTCATATTTTTGTTGTACATTAGGGTGATACTGCTTAAAATAACTTAAAAAAAAGTTTTAGCAGCTTATAAATATAAGACAAGATAAAATTAAACCGAGCTGAAAATGAGGCTTGAAAAGTGGACTTTTTTCTACTTATATTAAATGCAATATATCTTGCATTACAAGCCTTTTTTTACCCGCATGCTTTATATTAAGATTTACAAAGATGATGCCCGCACTGTGAGAATAATAAGTTATTAAAATTCAATAATCAGTTGTTTCTTAAAGTTTCTTAAAGTTTTCTTGTTATAATTAAAAATTTTTATTTTTAGTAATTTAACGTCTATAGATCGAAAACCCGATCGATTAATGACTATTTGTTTACGTTTATTACCTTGAAAAGATATTTGGGATTATCCATTAGCAGCTTTTGATCTCTTTTCCAATCAATTAAAGTGTTAAAGAAAATGAGCAATTCTTTTATGAGTAATTATACAACGAGAGTTTAATATTTTCTGGTCAATTTCAAATTCATAAAAACACGCTGTAATAAGTAAGAAAGCCATTAATTTATAATTTGTTTTCGTAATAAAATTATACGAAAATGCTAAATTAGAAAATTACAAATATTAAATAAAGTTTAAGAGTCGCTCGGCTGTTTTTTTTTTTTTATTCTTAAGCCCATTAACTTTAATAACGCATAAAAATTCAGTAAAAATATTAAAACTCAACACTAACTTTTTTAATACTCAAATTATGTCGCCCACTAAACTCGGTACTGATGAGTAGGCTTAACTTCGGCAGATTTATCACTGCAAAGCACAGTCAATTGAAAGTAATTATTAAACTGTGATTACAATGGGGACAAACTGTCAGCTGGAATTAATGAGAAACGGAAGAATAAGTCAATCGATCGATTTTCGATTTCTCTTTAATCAACGATGCATTAAGCTGATCTGTCTATAACTGTATGAAATGAAAATAAAGCGAGGATAAACGCCGATAACTGGAATTGCAACCATAATAAAAGGGAATTAAGAAGATACAGAGTGGTGCTTTTACTCGAATCTCCCCATTTCGTTAACCCTTCATCCCTCGTATATAACGAAGTTCAAAAGGGTGCGACAAACGTTAATGATTCATTCTCGTGTACAGCAATGTACGTACTCTTTAAAAATGACGGCAATAAGTCGAGAGAGGAATAAACGCCCGAATGTCCATAGGGTTAAAGATGTGATGACCTCAGCACCAGATTTGTGCGCTTCGCATCTTTCACTTTTTTTTGATTTATCAATTTTTTTATTTTGAGTAAAACAATAAAAGATTATCAGAAAAAATACTAAAATTTTGAAAACAAACCTTATATTTGTATAAATAAGATGTTGTTTTTCCAAATTAACAACAAAGTTTGACTCTGAGTCATTTGCCCCTTGCAAAAAAAAAATTTAAAATACACGGCTCGTTAGAGATAATTATATTGAGCCAAGGAATTTAATTAATCAAAATATGTTAAAGCATTCGTCTTGGAGAATGTTTGAAAAGGCGAATAATTCCTTTACTTAAGTTGGATGAAAAATATGGATAAATCATCTACAGATTCCCCACGAAACTTCTTCATCTTGTTGTGAGTAGAGAATATCATTCTAATCAATAACTAGTTAATTAAATGGAGATAGAAAATGGAAAAACAACCCCCAGAGCTTTTCTACTCATCCCGGATACTGAAGGTAATGAGAACTGTCAGAATTTTTTTGGATTTTAAAAATATAATATAAAAATTGTATTGCATATTATTTGAAGACTGAAATTGCTTTTGTTTTATTTGACATTTTTGACTTACAATATAAAACTATAAGAAAAAGAAATCAATCATATCTAGAAAACATTCAATAGTAATACAACGCTTAAGAGCTTTCTACACATTATTTGTGCTTTTTGCTTGATTTTAATTTGTCTGTCTGTCTGACATAACTTTTTGTGCATAGAAAATAATCTTTAATATCGTTGACATCAAATTTTTTTGAGATTTTGAATATAATATGTCACGGTTAAGTACACTTTATTTATCTTGAGAATTGCTTTTTGTAATGCATTCACTTTAATTTAATGGTTGACAAAATTTAAATTACGAGCATTGAGCAATGGTTGGTGAATTATGCAGTAATACTATACTTGTTTTGGGCTGTTTTAGTTTTCTTATTTTCAAAGTTATGTAAAAAATTGCATTGATTATTGTTATTACTTAATATTATTTGGAAAATAAAATCAGAAAATAAAATCCTTTTTATTTACAATTGGAATTATATGAATTAAAGTTAGAAAAAGTTAATGTTTGCTATTTCCTTTAGCTATAGTAAATCTTAACATTAAAAAAAAAGTTAAATTAAGTTTACAGTAATCAAATATTTAACTTTAGATTTGAATGTAAAGATTGATTTCTTTTTTTTTGGCAACAATATTTAAAAAATTTTTTTTATAAAACACAATATTTAATTAATACTTTATCTTTAAATTTAATTAGAATATAGCTATTACTTACATTTCAGCAATGTAAGTAAGCAACAATTTACCTCTTTTAGTTTTAATATCAGTAATTAAACAAGTGAGTTTAATAAAATCTACACCCATAAAAATTTCAACAGTACATCAAATTAAAACATTTCAAAAGTTTGCGGATTTGTATTTTACATCTTAAATTACTTAAATTATTAAATTTCTAATTAGCACAACCCAAGGTTGAATTTGCTTTCTTCAAAACAAAAAAAAAAGTTAAAACTTTTTCTTTTAATAATTCTGTCTTTTGATACAAATGAATGACTAACTTTATGCAATGAGATCGCGAATTTGAATTGGAAATGGCGAGTGAAATTAAGCGTAAAGTTATTGACGATAAGTCTTAAACAAGAGCGTTTATTGATGTCAAATTGGAGGCAGCACGTGTGATGGGAAATGAAACAACTTTCGGCATAACGATTTTATTGGTGAAATTTATTGCACTCGGATTCCATTTTACTTTTAATGCAATAGTTCTGGTTACAGCATAATTAATTCAGAGACCCGTAAATTGTGCGATTTGAACCCATCGAATTGGCGCGTGTAATTTTGAGCCGAGACTTTGCACTTTAACTATTATCGGTTTTATATTCTTTTTTTTCTTCTTTTTTCTTCTTCATCTCTCTTTCGTTGATCGTAAAAATTTACAGTTTGGAAAAAATGTTCTCGACTACTCGGTTTTGGAATTCACTCGTAATTCTACTTTTGATAGTACCTTAAAGACGATTGTCGTTTTGCACTGACTTTTCGGTCCTTGTCAACCCTCTGATAGATGAGCTACTCGAATCCATCCCTCTTGAGGTACAGGTAAAGCCTATAAACAAATTAAATTACAATTTTCCCCTTCATTTTTGCTCTCTATTCGCTCACGTAGATGTGAATGGCTTGCCAATTTTCAAAGGTCACTAATTTAGTAGGCGTGAAATGACCATTTCTTTTATACATCCGTGTTTCTGTATTCACTCGTAGATCCGATAGCGGTACAATTTGTGAATGTGGTCGAATCTCGTGAGAATCTTGTCCCGAAGGACACTTTGCGTTCTGCTTACCGAATACCAAAAAGGTACACGTGTATTGGGCAAGAAACGAAAAAGACTCCTTGAAAATACGGTGCCAATGACGAAACTCGGTTGAAATTGCCACAAATAGTCTCCCACGAATTATCACGCGAAGACGTTTCGCTGAGTAACGTGAGAAAAGGTTATCTGCCACGAATTGAAACATTATTTCTTTTTATTTCTGTAACTGAAACTGGTAATTTTTCTTTCCCAAAATATCATTTCAAGCCTTAAAATTAAGCCGGTTTTAAAAAACTCTTTGTTCATGACTAAAATGAATTAAAGATGTATAACAATAGGTGCATAAATTGTTTAACAGCAAAATGAACAATAATAAAATCAATAATCAATTAATGTACATCTGCCAGTGCTTATTAAGCGATGGAAAATGAGAGTTTAAATAAATATATTGTCTAATAAAAACAAAAAGGAAATTAATTAACTGTTTCATTATTGAAGTTATAGTTTCAGTTACCTAAGCAAGATTATACGATTAATTTTAAAGCTTTTACATATATTTTAATCACATAGCGATGGTTTAATGCTGCCAACATGATACGTCAGTAATTTTATTATGTACAATACTTCGATATACAAACATTTATCGATAATCGCTTAGTTACGCAAGAACGAGTATTTGATGTTGAATTCGCGCTTGTTTAATTATGCGTTCATTATTTATACAATAGTTATAACTGAGTATTAATGACAAAATGAGGTTTGATGATTACGAGATTAATCGAATATCAATTTTTCAAAAAAAAAATAATTGAAATGATGAAAACCCGACGGAATTTATAGCATTTTCATGCAAAACACACCCAGAAATATCATCTTCCACACAAATCTTTCATTTTCGCCCGTTTTTTGACAGACAGTCATGGTGAGTACTAATGTGCAAATAACCTGAAATGGGCTTTTTCCGGAGCACCATATTTGCTGAATTTATAATGAAAATATCCGTTCTGACAATGCACATTTTTATATGCAGAAAGCGAATCCAATGTTTCTTTTCATATCAAGTGAATATTATTACTAGTTTTTTAAAATATTTTCAAAAGTGATTTTGGGCATGTTTGATGTTAGTTACTTTACTTTAATTTTACTTTATTCTTATTTTAATGTTATCGCATAAGTACTTGAATATAAACATCTAAATAAAACAAATCGATATTTCCAGAATCTTTCATTTAAGAACAACACTTAAAGAATAATTAGAATCTATGTAATAAATTTATTAATTTTTTTTTAAAATTTCTACCACAGTAATAAGAATATAAATAAAGAAATAAAAAAAAATGGGAAGTAAAAATCAATATTTGAGTTTTTTTGTAGACACTATCTTCAATCCGATTCATCTCCGCCACATGTTTCCATTTTTATTTGCTTCTCACGGCTTCATCAACATCTCCATCGCCATTGAATTATTACATTAAGCGCTCTTCAACTATTCATACTTTTGTTAATTACATATAAATGGCTCTAATTTTTTCCGAACCATTAAATCGCCAATTCTCCATTCTTAATACCCGGAATTTAAATTTCATTTTATAAACTTCTTTTGTTTATCCTTAGGCATGTATAGCAAAGGAAAAGAAAGAAAAGCACATCACAATATTTGCATCGTAGGTGAAATTTATTCATTGGTCGAGGTGAACAAAAACCATCCAGAGGTTGTTGCAATAAAGATAAATCAAAAGACAGAATACGAGAAATCCCTTCTGCTCACTCCAAATCGAACGCTTTTTCTCTTCAAGGGACAAAAAGTTAATCATATTCTAGGAACCCGATATTCTTTTTGGCTCGAATTTGTTATTTGCCACTCCATGTAAATGTTTGTAGCTTGGACGACATGTACCGATACTCGTAGCTCTTGAATAATTGAATAAGGAGAAAAGTGTGTTGTCAACGATGGATGACAGTGACACATTAACTTTGATTTTCACTTCCATTATACATTCGCTTGAGTTATAATCCCCGTGCCATTTGTGAATGAATCTTTTATTAAATTTGAGTGCTTATTTTTGCGAAATGTAAGGTTAGTTAGAGAGAAAGGGAAACGATCAGTGTTTTCCATTTTATTTATGTTGTTTGTTTTGTTGTTATTCGGTGTTTTATTTTAGTTGTATTTTTAAGGCCTTTGTATGTATTGTGAGAAAAATGATGTATTTCCTTTCGACTAAGCGCATGATTTCTTTTTTGCGTTTAGTCGGTTCTGCAAGAAAAATAGTTGTTTCATTGTGGATTCAATAAGAAGAAGGACAATAAGTCATGCCCACACAAAATCCAATCCATTTCCCCCCTTGGACAATGCGATCTTTTCGTTTGACTGGGCACGGGAATTTGAATTTCATCTTTAAAGTGGCGCAACACGCTTCGATTATTGTAGTAAAACTAAACGCTTGAACAGGTTGAGTGGAAATAAAAGTGAGCAGAGCCAACAGTCAACTTAATTTTCTAACTCTGTTTTTGACAGAAACGTTGATCAATTGTTAAATGATAAAGGTATTCTTATCTCCAACACTTAATAAAAATTAGAAAAAAATATTTTTTAAATATTGCTATTAAATATATATTATAGGAAATTGCACATTTTTAAAAAATTGCAGATATGTGATTACATCACATATCAATTTCTATCAAAAAATTCATTTCGAATTTTACAATAGCTGCGTTCAAAGCTCTTTACCTTTACCTTTACCAAAGAAGAGCTTTGAACACAGCTAATGTGAAATTCAAAAGTAAAATCTTATGTTAAGTGGCGCCATCGCTCGACAAAAACAAAAATGCGAGTAATGCTCATGTTTAACCATAGACGTCAGTAACTGCCGACTCACTCGTCAATCAATTATTAAAGGCTTATTTCGCTAGAACGAAACTTGCTTGTAACTCCTTCAAAGCTACTTGGACCGATATTGGATAGACAATTATTGGGCAAGTTTTAAAAAACTAATTGAAAAACTTATTTCTTTAACTTTAATTTTAAACTTTTTTTCTTAGCAGTTAGAACTAGCGAAAATGATGGCAGAATTCATTCATTGCATAAGGATACTAATGATTAAAATTATCAAACGAAAATGATGTACACAAAAATGAGGTAAGTACTAATAACTATCTTAAAAATTTTCTAAGACAAACATTTACAAAATTTTTATTTCTCATACGGATTCGAGTTAAGTTTCGTAATTTAATACAATTTTTAAAATGGCGCCGAAATGAGCAGGTGGTTGATACAACTCGGGTATTAAAAGCGTATTACCGTCGCGAGATCTTTTTTTCTGTTCCTTAAAAACATCGAAATGGTTTTGAAACTTTTCCATTTAAGCTTCGTAAAAGCTTATAAACATGAAATCTTAATTTCACTTAATAATTTGTGCGCGGAGTAATTCCGTGCAAAGAAGAAAAAAAAGAAAAGAAAATCTTCTAACACCTACCATATACTGTATTGGCATTTTGAAGTCGAGTCATGCGTTCAGTACTAAGAGAAATGTAAACACACCCACCGGCAGGGCACTCTGTCTGTCAACTAAAAAGAAAAGAGTTCCCACTTCACCGTGACAAACATCTTCTGAATTTTTTTCTAATTCAACCATCAAACGGAATGAAAACTGAAATCCATCGACGAAGTAAAAAAGATATTTTTCTTTTCTATTTATTTTCCATTTCATTTTCTCGTTTTCAAAGAAGCCACTGAAGAGATGCATATTAATAATAAATCAAATTCTGCATTGGATTTTAGAATATCGAATTTTGAAGGTGCCACCTGGTATCGTTTCCACGAATGCAATTTTTTTTAAAGTTACTTTTAAGGAACCCGACTTAAGAGGAAAAAAAATCTTTCTGGAACCCTTTTATGTCAAATCACGTGGATAACTGAACGCTTTATTCCCTTCTGCTCGGTTCTCAGAATGCGAATGTGAGGACCCTTTAACCTTATAGAATATGTGATGGGGCTTTAGTACAATGTAAACAAAATAGGTTATGCACAAGCATATTCAAGCACTGTTGCTGAATTTATTTGCAACAAGATAGTGTTGGTGAGATTCGTTTTTGGTTTATTTATTGCTTTAATACAAAAAGATTAATTTTTAATGAACCCGAGCATAACAGAATGTAATAATTTATTAATGTAATCAAGGGTGAATGAGTGGGTATATTTTCTTGCTTTATATGATACCGAGGAGTCTTTTGACAATGGCTATATTTCTGCTATACTTGTAAGTGGCAATTTACAAGACATTTTCCTTTTTTATTAACAGTCTTTCAGAACTCACTGCCATATTCAAAAAGCAATAATATTGGCATATTAAAC
>JAQFZU010001272.1:0-14600 GCA_034696185.1 Henia vesuviana | reverse complement strand
ACAATTTAGATTTTAATTTCAGCGTGTTAAGACATTACTTGAAAATGCTTGATTACGTTGTTGTGGTTGGACTCGACCTTTGTACATCTAATTCTACTATTGTCTTTTAAAATAAAATTTATATTTTCAATTTTTATTCTTTCGCTGAATTACGCTTTGGGTTGTTAGGCTAAATAACTAATTAAGTTTTGTCTTTTCAATTAATTATAAGACAAATACAGCTGTGATTTATTAAAAGAAAGGGTTAAAACCGAAATTACATATTAAATGGGAGGTATTGAGGTGCATCGTTCTTGAAACCAATAATTGTGCATTTATATGTGCCTTTAGAAAACCACAATTTTTCCATTCATTTTAACCCTTTAAAGACATTTTTATTAGTGCTCTTCAAGCTTTATCTGATACTACTTGAATCACTTGAAAAACTTACGATTTTGGTATTACTAGACATCGTCTGACAGAAATAAATGATAAATTTAAAAATTAAATAAATAAAAAGTATAATTATAGCTGGTAATAAGTATAAAAATTATCATTATTTAAAATCTTAAAATTAAAATATAACTTAATTTCCTTTTACTTCGAGCGATTGTTCCACTTTTAATACTATTAACAAACGAAGTAACATCCGAAAATCCCTCAACTCGAAATTGCGAGCTTCTTTTAATACCATTAGTTTTGACAGTTGTGAAATTTACTTAGCGACGGAATGTCATCGCCTTTCTTAAGCAGATTTCACATGTTTCAATTTTTTATATTTTTATTTTCCTAACTTTAAATTTGTTTCATTTATCTCAACTCGCAATTTGATCCGATTATCATTTCATCAACAACAACATTCAGTTAAACTGGAATAAATAAATAATCACTTAGGAAAGTGTAAAAAAAGAAATTTGTTTTTCTTTGCATTTTAAATGCCAACTCGAGTATTTGTACAGCGAATACGAAATCCCTGGTATTTTTAATGAATGCAGTTAATTTTTTTTGATTTACTGCAATCGGATGTGAGGGAATTAAACTTTGTTGTTTACTTAACACTTCGTTTTCGAATGCGCTTTTAATTTTTATAGTTCACTTGGTTGGCACTTCCTGCTAAATCCGGGGATTGTCACAAATGGTTCGTTGTAATGTTTGTGCGGCGGGCGGAAGGTATTTTTACTGTTGTGAAATACAGCACAGGTGAAAAGCTCAAGGTAATTCAATAAGGTCAGAGTCGTGCGCAAGTGCATTGCAAAACAACCCTGTAATGGATTCTTTTTTCTAGGGGCGCATCTTTGCTATGCCGTTTGTTTATAAAAATCTTGCAAAAACGAATGGCTGCGAATACCACTTAGAGACATCCATAGAACGAATATTGCTGCAACTGCCATTAACGCACGAATAAAATAAAGGGGAAAAATCAATTCGATTTTCTCGATTTGGGTTTTTCCCAGGATCTTTTTATGTACCGAATAAATATTTTTTCTGACCTTGGAAATGTGCCAGGTGGTTTAACATGTTTTTCAATTGAAATGATCGAGTAGACGTTGATTAAGAAAAGAAAAAAATTTTATGAAAAGAATAATCTCGAATTGGTTTTCATTCTATTGATATTAAGCACAAATGCGACTGTAAAATCGTGATTTTTAAACTTTAATGGCTTTTTTTGTGAAATATCAATTTTTTTTTTTTTTTACTTCAATAAATATTTTTATGCCACAACATTTCAGCGAAATGTTTCGCACTTTACTCTCTTCCTAAAGTAATTTATTTTTGTTTGAAATTGTAACGACTAGAAAATCAATTTGCCATTTAATTCTTAACAGTGGGAAAAGCAAATAATGAAATTTTAATGCTGGGTTGAATTTATTTTTATATCTTTCGTTACGGTTTTTAATTCGATTTGATACTACATAAATAAATCAAAATGAAATAATCAAACAACAGGTCGTTTGTTTAATATTTTATTTTTCAATGGGTTTAATGGCTGCTGTTTGGCTTGGCTCGACTCGAGCCGTAAGAAGCTATTCATTGCTGCAATTTGAATGGCGATGTTAGACTTTTAAAACCAATTCAGATTAAATTGGCATTTAAAAGGAAAATAGAATTCTATACAATTTTGTGGTTTACAATCTACTAAAAGTAAAATAAAATGGTAACTTGTTTGGTAAAGTCCAATAAGTAACACATTATCGCATTGCATTCGGTTTGTCACATATTATAACTATTACCAACTCGCATGTTAGCGACATGCAACACGAACTGATTTGGTCTTAGTATTGATTCGCACTCGGCTGCTCAGCCATTTCATTCTTTCATTCTTTCTTTAGCCGCGAAATGTTATTAAAGGTGGCGAGAAATTGAAATTCGCCGGGGATACAATTTTAGAAGTGAAAGGAAAATTATAAATTGAAATGCCTTGAAATATGTATATTTTTGAGATTTTCAATATTTTTTTAATCTTTTTCTGAAAATAATATTTTCTTCCTTGACCAATTGCTTAATAGATTTTTTCTTTAGAAAAAAAACTCATTAATCATTTTTGTTTTCTCTATTCACTAGTGTCATAAAGATTTTTGCTCAAAACCGTGACGATAAAAAACGAGTTGAAAATGCATTGGAACTGGCTGGACTTCCAGCAGGAAAAGTAAAAATGAAATAAAAAAATAAAAAATAAGAAAAACTAATAATTTCTCTATTCAAAAATCAGACGGACCACATCAACCCTAACAAATTCACCTTCGAAGAATTTTTAAATTTTTATAGGAATTTAACGGTCAGACAGGAAGTTGAAAAAATATTCCATCGATTGTAAGATATAAATTTTATTTACTTTCTTTTTTCCCCATTTTATTTTTTATTAACTTGTTTTTCTCTTAAATCGATACCGAGACAATATAATTGTGTTCGGGTCAGACTTTTGAGCTTTTAGCTGACAGAGTCAAATAACACGCTTTATTTCTTCTCTTGTAGATGTGGTGGTTCCAAAAAGAAAAGTAATTATCTTAGTGCTGAGCAATTAGTGGAATTTGTTAATCACGAGCAGCGTGATCCGAGACTCAACGAAATTCTCTATCCTTACGTTACGATCCCAAGAGCCAAGGATATCATTTATCAGTACGAACCAAACAAATCCATAGCAGCGAAAGGTAAGCTGATGATGGTTTTATGCGAAACTTAACTGAAATTAAATTTTTTATTTATTTGCCAGGTTTATTAAGCTCGGATGGTTTCCTCAGATATTTAATGAGCGACGATAACGCGATAGTAGCGCCTGAAAAAGTGGACCTAAATGCTGATATGAACCAACCGCTTGCTCATTACTTCATAAATTCATCTCATAACACTTACTTGATAGGTGATTGCATTTTTAATAATCTGCTCCGTCTATCATTTTGACAGGAATATTGAGACATTTTTATGAATATTTTATGGTGTTCATTTTTTTTAATTTATGTATTTTTTTACGACTTACAAGTACATGGGGTGTCATTGAATTTTTATTACAGGCCATCAACTGACTGGGAAATCTTCTGTCGAAATGTATCGACAAAGTCTGCTGTCGGGTTGTAGATGTATTGAATTGGATTGTTGGAATGGAAAAACTTCAGAAGAGGAACCAATCATTACACACGGATACACGGTCGTTACTGATATAAGTTTCAAGGTATTTTTTTTATTGATTTCTTTTTATTTATTTATTTTTTTTTCCAATTGAAATTTTTTAGGAGGTTGCAGAAGCTATTGCTGATAGTGCGTTTAAAACATCGGAATATCCAGTCATTCTTTCTTTTGAAAATCATTGCTCGTAAGTTCTAAAAAAAAATTACTTTTGTGATATTTTTTAAAAAAATTATTTGTTTTTGTTGTTATTTAAAAAAAAAAATAGAGCTAAGCAACAAGCTAAAATGGCGACTTATTGTGCCAAAATTTTCGGCGATTGTCTTCTTTCGGAACAGCTCCCGTCGCACCCGGTATTTGCGACACCATTGGGAATTAATATTCAATTTATCAAAACCTAAAAAAATCACTTTCAGTTGGCTCCTGGGATTCCATTGCCATCACCTAACAATTTGTTAAGGAAAATCATAGTAAAAAATAAGAAGAAACATTACCACAGAGGTTGAATAATTACATAATTTATTCCTTATTTGATTATATTAATCGCTAAAAACCAATTCAATCTTCAAGGTGCTGATGATAAAAAGTTATCAACGGCTTCGGCCGGAGCTGTTTCGATCAGCGGTGGGAGTAGCAGCGACAAACCCGACGTCCCACGACTGCAGAAAACGAACAGCAAAGACAGCGGCGGCGAACCGGCGCTCAACGGCGACGAATTGATATTAGCATCGAACGGTGTTCTGAAGGACTCCGATTCATCTTCGGAAACGGAAGATGAGGACGAAGGTTCATGTGTAGATGATCAACGTGATAGTGCCGATAAAGAGGTACATTTACTAAAAATGGGGCCCTTTGGATACATATAGTGCAATTTATCGCTATAGCAGATGCCCTACTATTTGGCAGCAAGGGACGGCTTCTCAAGAATCGGAAGCAGGTGCCGAGCTCTCAGCGTTGGTCAACTACATACAGCCAGTGCATTTCCACGGATTCGAAGTGTCTGAAAGTACGTGTCCATCTACCGAGTTAACTGTTTGTGAATGGGGATTCACGTAAGTTCATATTTTTGCAACTTAAAATCTTTGTTTGACAGAACGAAATCGAAGTTATGAGATCTCGTCATTCGTGGAAACTTCAGCTACTGCTTTGTTGAAGGAGCATCCGGTAGAATTTGTCAAGTAAATTTTTTTTATAATAAATATACATTGCATTTTATTATTTCTACATTAATTGTATAATTTTGTAGCTACAACAAGCGCCAGTTGAGTAGGATATATCCAAAAGGAACGAGAGTCGATTCTAGTAATTACATGCCGCAGGTATATTTTTGCTTTAAATTAAAGTAGAAATAACTTTTTAAATAAAAAAATGTAATTTATAGGTGTTTTGGAATGCCGGCTGTCAACTTGTTGCGTTAAATTTTCAAACAATGGGTAATAATTTATAAAGTTGTGACTTACTTACATTTTTAGTGTTAATTTACGTGAGAATAATAAATTTCGTTGAGTAAATGTAAAATATCATATAATTCGTGACAGATTTGGCCTTGCAATTGAATTTGGGGATATTTGAATACAATGGGAGAAGCGGTTACTTGTTAAAACCTGATTTCATGAGGCGAACCGATAGGAAATTTGACCCTTTTGCAGAGTCCACGGTCGATGGTATAATTGCTGGTGCTTTGCATGTTAAGGTGATAAATTATTCTGTAAACGCCCTTGTTAAATTGATTCGTTAGTTGATATACGAACTACATTTTCAGATTATCTCTGGTCAATTTCTCACCGATAAACGAGTGGGGACGTATGTCGAGGTCGAAACATACGGTCTTCCGGCCGATACTTGTCGCAAACGATTCCGTACAAAAGTGGTTCCGGCGAATGGAATTAATCCAATTTACGATGAAGAACCGTTTGAATTAAATAAAGTAAATAAAAAATTTTTTTTTTTTAAATAATTTATTTATTTTTGTATTTTAGGTTGTGCTTCCAGAGTTGGCTGTTATAAGAGTTGCCGTGTATGAGGAAGGTGGGAAATTAATTGGGCACAGAATTTTACCTTTTGTTGGCCTTCGGCCAGGTTTCAGGCACATTAATCTTCGAAATGAATCTGGTCAACCCCTGGTGTTACCTTGTATATTTGTTCATATTGTTGTCAAGGATTATGTTCCAGATCAATTATCAGGTGATATAATTGTTGATTAATTTGTTGTTTACTGTATGGATAACGATGTTAATATTTAGGTATTGCTGATGCATTGGCAAATCCAATCAAATATCACTCGGAAAAAGAAAAAAGAGCTCAACAACTGAGTGCTCTTACTGATGATTTCGATGAGGTAAAAACTAATGCGATAATAACTAATAAAATTAGGTTATTTTATCATCTCGACGGCTACATAAATTTATAATGGCCGAAATTATTTTGTTACCATAAAAAAAATTGATAGTTGAAAAATTGTTTGAAATGTTTGCACGGAATCATATTTTTATGATCTTTTAACAGTATACTATATTTGTAATAATTTTATTAAATTAGGACCAAACTGATAAACCCCAAGGCTCACCATCAACGAAATCTGGTGGACCTCACACACCGGTTAAAACAGTTGTGCAATCCAACAGTTCATTCGAATATTCGAGTAGCCCAAAAGATAGTGTTGGTACATTAACCATGCAACAGACTGCTTCTCCTGGTGGTCTTAAACGTCAAGATACAGGAGGTAAAAGTTTTTTAAAAATGGTAAATATTATTATCTATTATTAATATTTATAATAACTTAACAGGTAAATCTGGTTCGCCACGAACGAGTGTCCCTCCTCCAGCCGGCAGTTTAAAGGATTCGTCATCAGACACGGGAGCAACTGGAGGCGGTATTTTATTAATAATAATTTAATTAAATACAAAATCTAATTAAATAAAAATATTTAGAAGTTGCAGAAATAACTTTAGTTGCAGAACCTTTGGAAAAAATCAAAAAGGAATCGAAATTGGTTCAGAACGTATTAGCAAAATTGGAGAAGGATTTGCAAGCATTACAGAAAAAACACGACAAGGTTATTTATTAATTTAATTAAATAATTATTTAAACTAAAAATTGTTTTTTAGGCTGTTTTCCGGGAACAAGAATTAAAGATGCAGAGAGAAGAGAAACTTGCTCAAGGAACGCAGGAAAAGAAATCGACGCTGGCAAAAACTCCTTCTCGTCTATTCCAGAAGCTCAGCAGAACCAATGTGTACGCTCACATGTTTACTAAACGTTTTCGCAGGCATCTTCCACCGCCAGAATCCAAAGAGGCATTGTGAGTAGGTCAATGTCTGTGTCGTCTGGTGGCGGACAGCATGTGTTACACCTGCTGCAGGTGTTTCGGCGGTGATGGATTATTGCATGGTTACGATTTGGGCATGTAGGAATTTGTTCCACCAGTCAAACCAGTTTTTTTTTCATATATTTTTAAGTTGAAATTTTTTTTTATTCATTTTGTGCTTGAAATTTGAGTGATTTATTTGTTTAAATTGTTTTTATATTTTCAGTTGTTAATGTCATTGTTGCTACTTGTGATTTTGGAAATAAGTTTATTTATTTTGTATTTTTTGGTGTTATTTATTTATTTTTATAACGAAATAATTTAAATTTATTCATATCATCATTATTAGAGGTATAATAATCGTTTTTTTTATGTTTGTTGCAGTTATGTTGCAGCACAGAAATCGCAAACTGATGAGTTTAGTGAACCTGGTGTAGATCAAGCAGGCAAAGTAAAGTTCGATTTTATTTAATTTTACTGGAATTTTATTCATATATTAATTCTTCTCTTTTAAGCTACAAGAGTTACAACGAAGTCATTCCGAAACTCTCTTTAGTTTGTTCAGAGATTTGCACAGAGCTGAATTGGAACTGAGGGAAAAATATCACGAACCGGTAAATTAATAATATTAATTGTAATTAATAAATAATTTAAATTACAACTACTTTTTTAAATTACAGTTGCATAATGCGTATGAAAAGGCAATGTTGGCATCACAAGCCGGTCAAATCAAGGAATTGCAAATAATGCACGAAAAGTATTGTTTTTAAATCGAAATTTTAAATTTTTTTGCTACAAATTTTATTATTATTCTAGTGAGAAAACCGAGTTAATGAAGAGATTGGATACAGTAAGAGCGGAAGAAATCAAAGAGCTCAAGAAGAATCCTCGTGATAAGTACGAAGTCGCACGAATGCGACGGGAAATTCGACAACGACATATTGATCAAGCTGTCAACGAAATATCAAAAGTAAAATAATTTATAATTTTATCATCAAATTCTAAAATTATTAAAATCAAAAAAATTTATATTTTATTCAGCTGAATGAAATATTTAAAAAGAAACAAAAAGATTTGGAAGTACAACACGAGGAAATTCAAAGAAAACTCGAAGAAGAAAAAGTGAAAGTGAGTTTTAAAATTTTTAATTTAAATTAATTTTTTCAAATTAATTTAAAAATGTTCTTTAAAGGCACACGAAAAATTACAAAGCGATTACGAGTTACAATGCAATCGAGTCTCCGAAGAATGCACTATGTATTTATCGACTACAATATGTTCTACATCGAGAGAAGTGACTTCTTTATGAAAAACTAGCAAATAGACGGTAAGAAAATAAAATAATTATTTATCACGCACACACAGGTTTTAAGCTTAATTTTTTCCCTTTAAATTATCCAGAAATTTTCACTTGAAATTGCGACTTAGACAAAGTCATTTCTTTGAAAGGGTTTTCGAAAGATGATTTGCATTTAAATCATCGGCCTGGAATTGTGGCGAAGAAAGTGTAATTCTTTTAATTATCCATAACAAAATATATTCGCTAAAAAGCGATTTCAATTTTGGTGTATTATTATTATTAACGTTGTTTTTAGTTTAAACTGTTTTTATTATTATTATTATTATGATTATTAACCCACATACGCATATATAAATATGTATGAAAGTATCTCGAAACCAATTTTTTTTTTGATGTAATATTTTTATTTCTTTCAACTCTATGCACCAATACCCGTACACAAAATTGTGTACTGGTTACTAACTTGTAAGAAACGAAAAATTTATTTTGTTCAAAACGAGGTTTTGGTATAGTGCAAAACAAAGGGAATGTTCAGGTGTAAGAAATAAACAATCAACATATTTAACTGATTTCATGTCTTGTCTTCTACTTAAAAGAAAAATTATTCAAAATAAGTAATGTACACTTTAAACAGCTTTTTCTTTGATATTTTTCAAGTGGTAGATATTAAATTCCACCCGGTATTAAAAAAAAATTGAATTTGAAAATTAACAAATTAATATATAAAATATTGGTTTCTATAAAAGAATAAAAGATAAATTTCTAATAAGTAGATTTTACATTTGGGCAGATTTGCACCCTTTAAAAAAAATTTTTTCCTTTTATCTGTGTATTAGTTAAGTGGAATTGTCGTATATATTACACAGTTTACAAAATCTTATAATATTGTATTATTTTTATTTGTTTAAGTGTGAAATTTAACACTGATAAAAAAAAAAACTTTAGTGAGATTTGAATATCGCGCTTTGTATAAAATCAAATTTACAAGAAAAAAATGAAAAATTTAAAAAGAAATTTAAAAAATCAAATTCTAGATTATTAACAACGAAAAATTTAAATTAAAAATTCAAAATAATTTTAATGAATAATTATTCTAAGACTTGCAAAAAAATAAAATAATTGTAAACTTTTTTTGGGTCCAAGAAAAATAAAAATCAAGTCTTGTGTTTTGTGCAGTGTTTGTAAAATGAAATGCATAATTACTGTACACGTTTTAGGTGCCTCAAAATTCGATATTTGTACACTTAATTGTTGCTTATATGTTTGTATAGAATTTTCTATTATTTGCATACATCTAATTGTTGGTTTAAAATAAATCTTTTTCAGTTCATTTAGTGGGTACGAATTATATGGCTGTTAATATCATTCTGTGTGTATGATTGTTAATGAAACAAAATATTAACGCTTCTCGAATATAAATATGAAAGTCATAAATGTCAATTGAGCTCATAAAAATGAGCGGAAATTATTCTTCCATTTTTTTTTTCCGTTTATCAATTTAATTAACTTCTCTTGTTATAGAATTTAGCACAAAATGTCATTAACGATAAAATTACTTTCGATATTAAATGTAATTTCTTTTCATCACAAAAAAATGTTAGAAATACAAAAAAAAATGTATAGAAAAATCAAGTAAAAAATTTAATGTTTTTTATTTTTCAAAGATATTACAGTTTTGTGATCCTGTGTAATGATATTGTATGCAGAATGATTCTGACCAACATGTACATATAATTATTATAATCGTTTTCATAATTTATGTTAAGAGGTGTACTGTATTAAATACACTTATGCAAAATTAATGTCGATACAATTTAGTTATACATTAGTCGACGATGGCTTCACAATTTCCTAAATGTTTTAGTTCGCTTCAATGTGCATAGATAGCAGTAGTATCAAGCAATATTAGCGCAAAACCAATGCGTACATTTCTTGTCAAAGGAAAAAATTAGCCTTTATATAAATTTGCGAAAAATGTTCATCGTTCCATCACACTTAGCAATATTTAGCAGGGAAGTTCACATATCATTTCGACTAATTGTTCAAATGCAGACATCGTAATTAGAGTTTAAAATGGCAACCAATCCAATTTCGATCTATACTAATTTTGCAACCTCAATTCATGACTTGACAGCTGAGAACAGAATAATTACACGTAATGCAAATGGATTATTTTAATACGTAAAGCACTTTTGCCGCAGCTATTTCAATCAGATACTTTTGTTCGCTTTCACCCTACATTTCATCAATGGTCTCTCCCTTCAATGCTTATCCCGTGGCAGCCGCACTCGAGTGCCGAACGGCGGCAACAGCGGTAACTTGCGAAGCAGCAGAAAGAGGAAAAAGAGCATTAGATGTGAGTCGCTTCTTCTCAACACTACTATTGGATTTATATTGATATTTTTCGAAAATGAAACAGCTCAACTACCTTTCATACAAATTCCCGTAAGTAAAACAATAACTCCTAACTAATTTCTATATTACTAAATGTAAATACAACGCGCACTCGAAACTGCCAATGTGCGAATGAGTTGAGACGAAGCATCAGCAACAGACTTTTATCTACGATACCTAATATTACGTTTTGTGTTTCCTTCACCGTTAACGATGCGAGAAATGAAAAATATAATTACGTTAATTTACCAATTAATAAATCTAATTAAAACCAATTGAAAAATAATAGCGACCAATGGGAATTTATTTTAAAAAAAAATATTCGAAATCGTCATTCGAGTAATGGAGACAGAAAAATAAAAAATTTTATATATTTACTTTTTACAGGAATAGAAATATACAGAAAACATAAGCTTGATACGGGTGCTAATCTATCAGGCAAATCAACACCTGTTCATTTGCGTGTATAAAAACCTCCCTATTTTTAAAGACCTATCAGTTGATGTTGAGCATCCAAATGAACACGATGATGTGCGCTCGTTGTCGAGTGCGTACCTGAATTCGCGGATTCATCGAGTGTGTGGAGACTGGGTTCTCCTAGGAAATTCGCCAAACACACCAGACATCGCTTAGCGAGCGAATCTTCGACTCGGCGATCACCATGACCAAGCAATACGAATTCAATTGGCGAATTCCCGTTCCACAGCCACTTCTGCAAGGATGCATTTTTGATCGATGGGAAGAGGTAAGAATTTTATTTTATTTTCTCAAATTTTACTTTTTCTTTAAAAATATGAATTTTTGGAATATTTTTTAAATTTTATTTTTTTTTGGCTTTAAAATCGTAATGTAATTATTGCCATCTGCTGTAACGAACAGCTTTAAATTAGCCTCGCCTCTTTACTCTTCTACACCACCTGAACCAACGACTGTGGGCGTTTATAGGAAAAGATGGTGTACGTAACTGTTGCCAAATATGCCAAGGGATCCGTTTTATTGTAATAGGTCAGTCGGAGTAGCTCAGTGGTACCACTGCAGGGCTAAATTTATGACTGGTTTTAGGTCACTGTGTGGCTTTTTATGAAAATTATATGATGATTGCATGGCAAAAGTTGATTTTCATCGCATTAAGTGTTCGCTCGATGTTTATCTAATTTTTTTTTTCTCTTAATTTATTTCGATGTTCGTTTTTAAATATAAGACTGTGTAAAAAGAGGTCAGTTTGAATAATTTCTATCGCCAAACGTGTTATTTTGATTGCAATTAAATTGGTTTGGCGAAATGAGGAAAAAATAAAAATAAAAAATTGCGCTACCGATTTAGGTCTGGGGAAATTGAAATTGGAAAATGTGAAAAGAAAATTAAATGAAAATGGTTATACGTGCTGCGACTGGTTTATTGCTTTTAATATTCGGAGAATGTGGCAATAGTTTAATGAAAAAAACATTTAAGTGAAAGGACACGACTTTATAATGATCAAATTCAAGTTTGCGACTTATCGTTGCATTTTTAATTCCTCAAACACGAACTTACCATAATTAATTAAAATATATTCAAATTTACTATTTCAGAACCCAGCAAAAAAATTGTGATTTTTCTTCGATATGTCCGCGCATTAGCGCTCGACGGAAACGATTATTTTAGTCGAAAAAATATTTGAATTTTAAATATTCATACAGATGTTAGCTTTAGTGCGTTATCACATACGAAACTGATGATTGAAGTAAACTGTTGCAAGCAGCAGGTGAGAGAGGAAGTAATAAATCAATTCACCTGGCATAATCAGTCCAATACCATATATATACACACATATGCATCATATTTTATCACTTTTTCACGACATTAAAATTGAAAATGAATAATAAATTAAACAAATTTTCATTATTTGTAATTTTATGTATTTACAAATACAATTTAATGGAAATAGAAAATTAAATGTTAATTTCATTTTCGATTGAGGCGAGCGAACGTTTAATTTGTGCTCGTGTGTTTTCTTTTTTGTTGGTATTCACGTGTGTATTTAAATAGGTAGAGATAAAAAGCAATTGGATGATTGATTTTACCAAAGGTTTTTTTTGCGAGAGGAGTTGGTGGTACCTTTTATGTGTCAGAATTTATTGCCATGACTCGGCCATTCGGTATTAGCCCGGCCGCAAAAGCAGCCAACACAAAATTTGATGTGACATGCTATTAAAAGGTTTGTTTCCGTGTTGAGGCAGTCATTTGGATATCGGTCTTCAGCGACAGCTCATAAAACTTCCTTTTTTGTTTGTGAATTATAAACCTTATCTTGTTTACTTCTGGTTAAGCCAATCCAATTATGGCCCATCACTATTGGAATTCTATTGCGGTTTTTCCTTTTTTTTAAAAAATGTATTGGTAACTGATGTGGAGAAAGAAATCCACGTTTTTATCATCTGATCGTGATCAACTGATGGCAAAATGATTGACGTTTTGAAATTTGATATTCAAATTGATAGCGATTGATTTTTTTTTATTTTTATAATTTTTATTCATATATCTTTTGGCTCATATGATATTCAGAAAGTGATTGGAATATGTGTAGAATCTATTGCAAGAATTTTTTTTTTTAGAACTTTCTAGAAATCTTCGAGAAGATAATTTGTTAGATTAAAGTTTTAAGGTTTTTTTAGTCATAGGGGATACGTTTAAAGTGGTTAACTCGAGTAATGTCGTAGTTAGGATTTTTTATTACCCAATACACCCAACTAATTTATTGTTGAAATTAGTGATCAGTGGAGCCTTGAGAATTTTCGAGAAAATGTTGAGGAAAAATTATTTTCCTGCAATTATAGTTTCCATAAAAATATTCTCGAACATTTCAGCCAATGGATGAACAGTGTAGTAGATTATATTGGAAATTGATAGTAATAAAGTAGATGCAAATTTCATATAGTTATTTAATGAAGATTATTAGATATTTTTATTGTTTTTTTGTTATCAAGGTTATACACGTGTTCTATTATAATGCAATGATGCTTGCATATATTTATTGTGATCTAAGTATTTAAAAAATTGCATAAGAAATTATTATATTTTAAATTGCTGAAAAATACCACTTATTTTCAATAATTTAAAATTCAAACCTGAATTGAATTATTTTTATAACTTTGTTTACATTAAAAATTTTTAGACTTTTCTGTACTCACCATCATTAAATTTTCAGATTGTTCAATATTTTTGTCATGGAAATTGTAGATGAATGTGTTTTTTTTCTTTTTAAACTGGACATTTTTTTTATTTTTTATGTAAACAACTCGATTTTTTAAAGGGATTTTGGGCAACTCGAATGCAAATATTTGCTTCTAATAATACATTCGTATTGTATTTAAGTGGAGTATAGAAATACTCCATTTTTTTTCATCGTTTTGTTTAGTTACCGGATAGGATACGGTCTAGTGACTAACTATTTCATTTATTTATTTTTTTTGTGTATTTTTAGTTGTTAAAATATATGTCGTTTTAATCAGATAATTCACTGGTAACAACTCATCTTAGTGTAAATGCAAAATATCGCGTTAACAAACCACACTTATTTGACTTGTATTATTTATTATTTATTCGTTCACCTTTAGTTATTTGTGTATAACAAATAATGTTATTTATTTATTTCCCCAAGAATATATCGATTTTTTCACTCTTTATAAATACATTAAATAAATATCTCTTTTAACTTTACAATTTTCTAATATACTTTTCCAGTTTGATTTTACCTTATCGTTATCTAAAAGATTTTATATTTGATCATTTAAAAAAAAAATTTAATAAAATTTATTAAATCATAAATCCGAATTGAAGGAAAATATTTTCATTTTCCTACTCGGATGAGATCAACGAGGATTTTCTCACTTATCTTTTTTCGCAAAGTCATTGAATAAAAATACAAAATCGATGAACGAAAATAAGTTATCTATTGTGAAATGTATATTTAATAGCATTTTTAGTACCAAAAGCTTAAATTACAATAAATAACAATA
>JAQFZU010001271.1:0-14601 GCA_034696185.1 Henia vesuviana | reverse complement strand
CATTTTTACAACAAACGCATCAGACGTGCGATGTCCAAAGACGAGCTTACACGAGGATAGAGAACGAGCGGCCATTACGCGACGACACGAGGCAAGATGACGAGGCCAACAAGTGGTAGCAGAGGCTGTGTTACGACTCACCGCCTACGATCAACGACAAGACGCTGCAATCGACGACCGCAGTTGTGCCATCAATTTTGTGTGACCGTTTTGTGTTTTGTAAAGTGCTTTTGTGAGAAAGTGATTGTGTTTATGTTACGACGACTCGACGATCGCCTGTTTCGATCCGATTCCGACTCTATGCACAGCATCTCCCTCAGAAAACAACGACTTCAATCACCGAAACTCGTATTACGACGGTAAGAAAGTTTTTATTTCATTAAACATTCAAAAATGGCGATGAAAGCGGTTAAGGCTGTCCCACCAGCCAAATTTCTGACGAGCAAAAATTATCTATCCTGGTCATTAGGTACCGAGAGATACTTACGGCGTAAAAACTATTGGCAGGACGCAATAGAGAACGATGAAGTGCCCGTACCAGACACGAAAGACTCCGATTACCTTTCCGATTACTCGCACCTTTCCTTTCTGTGCATGACCGACAGTGATATACCTATTCCTCACGGATTACCATGAGTGGAAACCGTGGTCTAGTGCAAAATGTTTTTGCGTGCCATGTGCATGGTTGGATCCTTGCTCTAAGGCCATCGAGCGAATATGAGAATAGTGAGGTGAAGGCATTTCAACATGTCGCGGTTGTCACGTTGAAATGTTTCGGTTAGATGCTCTCTGGTGTGAAGGAATGATTCCCGCTCTTCTTCTCTCTTTACTCCCATTCGTCCATTCTCATATTGTCTGTCACTTCCTCTGGTGGTTAAATTATTAATTCATTCCAATAATAAAAAGAAAAATGAAGGCAAGAAATAATTGGTTAATAAAAAACGATGGTGCGTACGGCTCTATAATGATGACGTTGACTCCGATTCAAATGCGCAAATATACGGCGACGAGAAACGCGAAAGTTCTGTGGCAACGAATCGCCACCAAAATGAACGATAAAATGGCGCAGAATTTGCAAACGGCTCGAACGACCATTTTTACTTTGAACATGGAAAAGAAAGAGACTGTTTACGAGTACATCAATCGTGCTATGGCGGAGTAGAACCACGCCATAGAACTTGGTGACACGATCATCGACGAAAATCAACTGGTTCTTTTAATTTTAAATGGCGTTCGACACGAATTTAACATAGTTGCGAATATATTAAAGAACGATGGACGACAAAAAACGATTATTAATGTTCGTGATACCTTATTTGACACGGAAAAATCGCAAAACTTACATTCGGAAGATACCGCCACTCAACACGAGAGCGCGCGTCGAGCGTTTCACAACTCTCGAAAATTTGCGAAAGGCCGGACGCGCGGGGAACGAAGTGAACGAAACGAAGCAAAATCGACGACTAACGGTAAAAATAATAAATTCTTCAATGAAAAAACATACAAAAATGTCGATAATTCACAGATAAACTCTGTAATAATAAAAGCATAATCATTATTGCTACACTAACACATTGAATTTTCTATTAACAGTAATCAATTGTTTATATTAACAAGAAGATTTGTAGTTACATTGTATAACTTTAAACAAACCACTTAAATGTTTTAATTGATGTTTATAACATAATGTAAATGTGTAAATGCATCTAATAATCGAAAACAGATTGTCTAATAGTAAATGTAATCGAATATTTATTTAATGTAATTTACTATTCATACAAATGTATATCGAATTGTTGAATGATTGTAAACGTGTAATTAATCAATTAACAACCTATGAAGAACAGGAAGGAACAAACGAATTCAACTGGCACTTATAGACATCCATATTAGACAACATGAATTGGATCACACCTTACTCATTAGTCATGGATTGAGAACCTCTGAGGTCATCAAAGGAAGAGAAAAACGCCACCTATTCCAGTTCCTGTTTAAATTAGAAATTAACATATTTTTACTAAGAACTTTTATCACTTTGTAATTGAACTCACACTTGATAACAACTGTTGAGCAGTGACTGTCAAGTTGATAGAATAAACCAAATATTTTATTAAGTACAAATTATTGTGTGATAGAACATTCAATCCAACTCACACTGGAATATCAACTTAATTCGACCACAACAAAGTGAAATATATATTAGAAAATAGAACCATATATCAAATTAAGTTAAAAACTTTAATGATACGTGTTGGAATTGCGGCAAGAAAAGCCACCGCAAAAATGACTGTAAGGAGCCAATTAAATGTTATAATTGCAATGGCACCGAGCACAAGGCCCAAGAATGCAGACGGAAGCGAAATGAAGCAAAATCGACGGGTGGTAACGACAGGAGAAATCCTCAGGCAGCTAAAACGACCACAATTCGGCGGGAGGTTTTTGTAAAGGTAACGGACATTAATTGGTTTAATGAACGATAGTACAATAAAAAATGGCGGCGTAAAAATCCCAATATTTTTTTACAGTATGTAACTAAATACACCAAATACGATGGAAATGACCTCAAAACGGATTCGAAATGTGACGTCAAAGTGATGAAAACATCGGAGGAAGTCACCGTCACAGCGCCAACTCATGGTGCGACCAACGACGACAATTACGACGACTATTTCAAACGACGTACCAACGATTATTATGAGGACGACGAGGAGAGTGCATTTAATCCGTTCGAGGAATACGCTGACTACGAAATGTCTCACGATTACGACGCATGGGACTACGATAAAGACGAAATGCGAAGACGACGAATGGATGAACCTAACCAAACAAATGCCATTATTCCTGTCTCAGCTCTCCAAAATCTCAAAATATACGATAGTAATTACGAGGACTCGGACAATGAACGATGAACGGGGAGCGGTTGGTGGTACACCAAAAACTATTACGTACGAAAAGCAAGGCAATGTCGATGACGAACGACGAAACGAAGGCGCGAAACGACGACGCGATAACGAAGGACGTGGATTGCAACAACTTGACTACCAAACGGAATACGAAGAATTCCAACGTAGCAAGCCAATAACAACCGTCTCACGCAATTACCCTTTTATTTACGACAAAAGAGCACAATGGCATTTCGAGATTAAATATCGCCATTGTGATGTACAACGTCTACGCAGAACTCAACGAAAGGATTACTTTTTAAGAGGCATGCACCAACATGGCGAAAGTTGGATTGAGGTGGCAATGATGCTTGTGCATAGTGAAGGACTACGATCGGAACGAAGTAAGTCGACTTCTTTATTGTTCACTAATAACGATGTCATTTATCCCGAAACGGCAAACGACGTTAATACTCTTACACGATGTGAATGGCTACTGGACTCTGGCGCGACGAGCCATATGGTCAACACCAATAAATTTTTCTTTGGTCACATGTTCAAAGTTCGAACTTTAATAACAACGGCGGATAGAAATAATTCGCTTGCAGCGATTGGCATTGGTGATATTCGAGTTTCCCAACACGAATTTGATTCGTCTGTCATTCTAAAAGACGTTTTTTATGTCCCCGATTTAGAAACTAATCTTTTGTCAGTGCCCAAATTTATTGACCAGAATTTTGTTGTTGAATTTGTTAAAAACAATGCTTTTATTTCTGATAGTGTAAATCATGAATTAATTTTATGGGGGAAACGTTCTCAACACAGATTTCTTGTTTCGACTGACATTTCTCTTACTACTACGACGGCCGCTGCCCACTTGGTTAACGATGGTAAATTAACCCAGAACGGGTTGTGGCATCTACGATTGGGGCATAATCATTGGGAGAAGATGAAAGAGTTGAGTGCTAACAATTTGGTTCGAGGATTGCAATTGAACGACGAGAAGGTTACTGATTGCGTGGCATGTACGAAGGGGAAGTTTCGGAAATTACCGCACAAATCTACCACGAGGATAACGGCGACAACCATTTTAGAACTGGTTCACATGGACGTTGTTGGTCCAATTTCTCCCAAGTCACTCGGTGGAGCAGAGTATATACTTACGATCGTTGATGACTATAGTCGCATGACGTTCATTGCAACGTTAACTGCTAAATCCGAGGTTCCCGACAAAATTAAAAATTTTATTACGACGCAGGAAAATCAAACGAATACCATGGTAAAACGACTTCGCACCGATAACGGTGGCGAATTTATTAACACGAAGTTGGATTGCTACTTTAAGTCGAAGGGGATCATCCACGAACGCACCGTTCTCCACAATCCCCAAAGCAATGGGATTGCGGAACGCATGAACCGTACGATCATAGAGACTACACGAACAATGCTTATCGACGCACAGACAACGACTTATTTTTGGGCGGAGGCGGCTCATACCGCGGTGAGGACACGCAACGTATGCGTCACGAAAGCTACAGGGAAGACGCCCTATGGACGATGGTTCCTCCGAACGCCCACGGTAAGTTATTTTCGAAGGTTCGGTTGCCGCGCGGAAGCAATTAAAGTGAAACGAAGCGGAAAGTTCGATGAGAAGACTTACTCAGGCATGTTTTTAGGTTACTCCTTTCACCGCAAGGCCTATCGAATTTTTAATCTCGAGACGAAAGAAATAAAGGACGAACGTGACGTTCGATTCTTCGAACACGATAGAGCATGAGGGCAAATTGACATCTCTGAATCTAGCCACGACTGGATGTCTCGTCTAATAGACGACACGGTACCCGGTGACGATGATAACGAGATCAATGAAGACGGCCAAGATGACGTACCGGAACAACCTACAATACCGCAACGACGGGGAAGACCATTGGGTAGTACAAGGGCCTGCTGCGACGCACAGCAACAACAACGACGACGTGACAATGAACTGTTGTTGGAACGACAAGAGGTTCGACGGTCTTCCAGGATCAATGAAAGACAAATAGCTATTGAAGTGTCCGATATCGTCACTCCCACGACATACAAGGACGTATTGCAATCAGGTCAACGACAACAATGGGAGGAAGCGATGACTAAGGAATGGGAATCAATGAAGGCCCACAAGGTTTGGGATGTAACTACATTACCAACGGAGAAAAAACCTATTAATAGCAAATGGGTGTTTAGACTAAAGCCGGGACTGACGGAGGGCCAGACCACGTACAAAGCGCCTTTGGTAGCGGTCGGAAATGGCCAACGACCGGGAGTCGATTACGACGAAACATACTCGCCGGTCATCCGAATGGAAATGTTTAGGTTTATGATTAACGAGGCGGCTAAACGAGAGCTGATTGTAAAACAACACGATGTCGAAACAGCGTATCTAAATGCAAAGTTAGACGAAGAAGTGTACATGAGGTTCCCGAGTGGTTTCGACGAAGATAAGACGAAGGTTTGCAAGTTGAAGCGCAGCATCTACGGGCTGAAGCAGTCCGGCAGGTGCTGGAACAAATGCGTACACAACCTGTTCTAACGAAATGGTTTCAAGCAATCGCCCGACAACCCGTGCCTCTACTTCCATGCTTTTGGGTCTATATGTCGACGACATTGTTACAATTGCAACAAATGAGGCAATAGAAGAACGAGCTATCAAGGCATTTAAACACGAGTTGAAATGGAAGGAGATGGGTCCTTTAACTTATATCCTGGGCATCGAAGTTTCCCAATCCGAGGGACAAATAATGTTAAGTCAGGGGAGGTATGTCCGGGATACGTTAAAATTATTTGGACTGCAAGATTGCAACGCAGTCGTTAATCTGATGTGCCCAAGTCAAGATTTGAACGATGAATTCGATGAAAGCAAAGAAGTGGACTCGACGATGTACCAGGAGTACATTGGTAAATTGCTATATTTGGCAATTAATACCTGGCCGGATATCCTATTCGCGGTGACATATCTGTCACAATTTAACGTAGAACCGAAGAAAATACATTTCGAGGCGACGAAAAGAATCATGAGGTATATTAAGGGAACGATGACTTACGGCTTGAAATATACGAAAGGAAAACAAGATTTAAAGGTATACACCGATGCAAGTTATAATATAACGAGGGACGCGCGAGGCTTCACAGGATACGTGGTGAAGGATGGTAATTCTATCATAAATTAGAAAAGCAAGAAGCAGAAGATCGTCGCAGAAAGTTCGACAGAAAGCGAACAGGACGCGATCGCTGAAGGCATTAAAGAATTGATATGGACTAGGGAATTAATCGAAGGAATTGGTTTGGGAACGAGGGACGAGAAGATTACGCTATGTACCGACAGTTTGAATAAGTATTTATGTTGAAGGAAGGAACGAGGAGGACGAAAACGAAGTACTTAAACCGACGTAACCATTTTATCAAATATTATATCAATAACGAAGGAATCACGGTGGAGCATACTCGCAGCGAGGTTCAGGAAGCGGACATACTAACCAAGGCCCTGACCGGAGTAGTACTAAAGAGAAATGTGGGTCAGTTGGGGTTAGAGATGTAATTACCAATAAATCAAAGGGGGTGTTTGTAGGGATATTAATTTATGAGTAATTAATGTTTCTACGATTGTTGTTATTTTGTACCGACAGATAGCGATGACGAGAAGGCATAAAACATCACCATATTTGGCAACGTCACATGGGTGTGAAGGAAGATATAAAACGGTGTTCTTCCCGCCAAATATGTATTCACTTAACAATTATCTTTGTAACCGTTTTACCCATAAGTAATGGGAGCACAACTGCAGTGCGTTTATTATGATTAAAGTTTATTGTTCTTCTTTAATCACAACGTATCATTTTTACAACAAACGCATCAGACGTGCGATGTCCAAAGACGAGCTTACACGAGGATAGAGAACGAGCGGCCATTATGCAACGACACGAGGCAAGACGACTAGGCCAACATTTATAACATTTAGAAAATAAAAAAAGCAATTCAGTGAAATACAACAAACTGGGATTGCCATAATGAACATATAGGTCCAGAAAAAAACAAAGAAAGATACTATTAAAGTATCTCAATTACACAGCTGCAATACTGCAAACTCGATACTAAGCTGAAAGATTTCCTAATTGGTGCTTTGAGAGAGTCTGCAATATTCATCAGATGAATATTGTCTTGCTAATATTTGAATCAAAATGAAAAATCTTATACTTTAGTATGCTACTAAAGCATCAGAGCAAAAAATGAGACCCTATAAAAAGAATGGTGATCTCAGTGCCCTTAGTTTTGTATATGAGAAAAGACAGCTCAGATACATTCCAAAATAATATGTAGTGAAAGCAGACTGTATAAGCAAGAAGTAGCCTCTAATCACCAGCTCATTACTTTTATCCTCTCACTCACCATTTGCAAACCCCCCACCCCATTACAACAGCCGAACATAAACCCATTATTCTCCAAACCAATATAATACAAAAATTAAAACATAAAAGACCAACCAGTATTCCAGAACCTATTAACAACAAGAAAAAAGAAAATAAAGAATTCAGAAAAAGAAAGAAAACATCTAGGCCCTACTGGTTTAACCAACAAGATGTGTATAGATTACAAACAGTAAACCCAAATTAAGGCTAGAATTCAGAAGTAGGCAAAAGCAAATCAGACTAATGAGTTTTCCAACTTGATTAATGTATTGTTTCAAACAATAATGAAAAGTATCAATTGGCTATTAAACATTATAACAATGAAGAACAGAAACTCTCATGGATGGAACACACTGAGATATAGAAACAGATAAAATATTTTGTTATATCTTAGACAACTGAAAAATGTCATGCTGCAACCACAATGATTAGAGATAGCAGCTAACTCTCTGGTAAAATATGCAATAATTGTGAAGAATAAGTCTTTGAGCAAGTCTAAATTAGTTGTAAAATTGAAAGTACACATCATTATGAAAACTTATAACCTTGGTGAATTAGATTGCTAGTCGAAGTGATCAACTAATTTCAATTCATATAAAAAACAAAAGCATCTTTAACTTATATGAATAGAAAAAATTAATAAACTCTGTAAGCAAGTCGGTCTCCCGATTACGCGACCAGTCCGCAAGTGCAATGAACTGTTGCGTCAAGCTTTTCCTCTGGTGTCCATATAGCCATTGCCTCAAATTAGATATAAGGCATCAGCCGAGTGCCAGAGATTAGATAAATGTAAAATAAATATTTTTATTCATTTGATATTCAAAGTCAAAACTTTATAAAACAAATAACAAAATAAATTTATAAAAATTAAAATTTTAGCATTTGTTACAAATTGGTTTGAATTGGTCTGCAATTAAACGAAATGCTTTCAAAATTTTCTGAATTTTACACGAGCTCTTATTGTGTATATATTTTTTCATAATTAAGGAATAAATGTTCAGAAAATTTTTATGATTTAAAATGCATCAAAAAATACCCTAGAAACGAAATTAGTCAATGATAATTTGGAAAAATAAAATAAATATCTATAAACAATATTTATGATTGAAGAAATAAATAATAGGTGAATGCTGATCTTACTGGTATTACAGAAGAAAAGCTTTGCAATACCAGCAAGAACAATTTTTAAAAGAATTGTTTTCAATTATTAGACTAGACTTCTGAATTCAATATATTGAGATATTGGCTTAATATCTTCAGATCTTCAATAAGTTCATTTGCATAACGCCAAGTCACAAAATATAAAAGTTTTACAGAAAATAATCAAATTTCTCAATGAATCTTCATATATCAATATCTTAAATCTGTGTTGATCTGTCACCCTCAGCAGCATTTGTGTATCTGAAACAATAGCAATCAATCAAATAATTAATTTTGTTTTCTTAAATTTACTTTTGATTTGTTTGTAAGTACATACCGATTTTCATGCATATGGTAGCCTGTTTGTGCCACCCAAAAAATGTTATAGTTATGATTTATACAATCATAACTATATCATTTCAATCATAAATCTACCAGTTTTACGCTAGTTATAAAAATAGAGAAACCAATAGAAATATTTACAGCTATTTGAGTCGCAAGATGGCGACGGTTTTGCAATAACCACTTCTCTTTTTCATAC
Organism: Henia vesuviana; assembly: GCA_034696185.1. Lineage (NCBI taxonomy): Eukaryota > Metazoa > Arthropoda > Chilopoda > Geophilomorpha > Dignathodontidae > Henia > Henia vesuviana. The sequence continues at coordinate 5,593 of JAQFZU010001271.1, read as the reverse complement.
GAAAATATGCATTTTTCCTTAAATCATCTGACCAATTTAAGGTAAATCAATGATTCTTTAAGATGTGAAGAAAAAACGCGCGACTTCAATTTATAACAAAATAGACACAATTTAAGAAAAAAATTAACTTCTAATGATACACATTAAGATCTTATTTTTCCACAGCATCTGAACATTAAGAATAACCCTGTGAGCAGCTAATTCTCAGATTGATTTAGAGTAATAAAAGGGTTATTTTTGTATCTATAACTCAATTTTGTGCAAAATGTCTCAGTTGATGCAGTTCTTACCCTATTTGTAAAGTCATAATTTTAGCGTTTTTTTGCATGGTGCAAACAGGCTAGTAACATTTTCGAATCCTAAAATTTATGATCTTCATATTAAATTGCAGCTTTATTGATAGTTGTGCAAAGATGTAATCGATTATAATGTATTTAACTTACTGCAAATGCACTGCCAGTTTTACAAATTAAATTTCCAAAATAATTCTAAAATAATTCTAAAATAATACGACCAAATGTAAAAACGAAAATCGACTTCAATTACATTAATCGAGACCAACTCCATGTTGCCATTTGTGTATATCATCTGGACCAGCTCGCGAGATCTGAGTAGATGTCGAACTATAAAAGTGTGCTCACCATTACGAAAGTCGCGATCGGAATTTATCATGATTTCTGTACTTCGCCTTCGACCACGCCCCTGCTTTAAGTATGACCGTTACTGTCATTCCTAATCTTCCTTTTCCTTATTAAGTATGGCCATTACGATTGCAAAAAAAATTACTTCAACAAATGCGTATACACTAAAAAGGAAAACCAAGTTACTTCAAAAAGAAAATAGCTTCGATAATGATAAACTTATTGTTTAAATTATGTTTCTGATCAAAAATTAAATAACGACTGGTGATGTTATTCTGGGATGAAGGATAATCAGTGACTGCGATCTCAATGCTAGGGCGTGGTCGAAAGAAGATTTTTGAGATGTTGCGCTCATTGTTAAAGCTCGTTGAGACGATCCAAATGACAGCCAACATGACATTGGTTCAGATTCTACCAGTTTTCTTTATCGCACTCGTGGAAAAACTACAATCCAAAATTTTTTTCGTATCGTATTTTAAACGAACACTCGCATATCAAATTATAGTTAGAAATAAAAGTTTTGAAAATGTATATTATGCCTGACATCAGTGAAACAAAGATAATAAAAATGTAGATTAACTTACGTGTTAGATACTATGGCCTTTTTCGCCGACTAAAATAAGAAATCAAGATATCTTCGAAGAAAGTTAAAGTTTTTGATGATGTATATTGAAAACGGGGAAGGGGGGTAAGGACAGGAAACGACTAGTCCATAGTATTAGAGGGGATCTATACCACAGAATCACTGTACATAACATTAGGATCAGCATTGCATCTAACTATACTAGTGCAAGGCTCATTCCATATTGCGGCTAACCTCCAAAACACACCCGTAATATATTATACAATGGACCCACCCATAGCATGTGTCAACCTTTATCCAATGTTTGATAAATCCATAACCATAATACAGACTATTGCTATTTTATACAAGTTACTAGTCCTTTGATTATTCATATATTTTGAACTGATTTCTTCAACATAATTTCGGATTTTTGTTTTTTACCTATTTTCATGACAAATAAAGCTAGAAATTCAAAATCACATTTTCTCGTTTCACCTGGTTTGTTTATAACTAAAATTTGAATTTTGACATTTTGACACAATCTGCACGTGTGTGAAAACTATTTGCTCTCTAGGAATGGTTAATGGTTCATAATTGTCCTTTATCATATTTCACATGTCACGTTTGTTTAGAGTAGTTCACGAAGTAATCTATGTATTTTATAGTAACTTCACAACATTCTTTGCAAATCTGTCTCTCTAGTTATTTTTGAAAATTCAGTTTTATTTTAAAAATTAAAGTTGCACGATTTTAGAAAGTCGAGATTATATTTTTATAGAATTGATAATCAGCTTAGATTTATATTTAAAAAATGTAAAAAGTCATTTTGTATTTTGTTTAATCTTGTGTTTAATCCTAAATAAAAAATTTATTTTCTTTCATAAAATAATATGAAATTGATTCGAAATATCGGGTTTTCTTATTACCGCTTATTGATTACTTAGGTCGGCGTTATCAAGCCAATTTCCCGCAACTTCCTTTTTAATCCTAGACAGTCACAGTAGACATGAATTTTTCAAGATATAAGACGACTGAGAATACATTTTGTTACAGCAGATTATGCATTTTTATTATTAATTATAATCTATAAAACCTTTGATATTTAGTAAACTACGACTATAAGTCTTAAATTCATTATAATGGTAGGTTGAGAAGGTGTAACTTCTTTTGTTGTTTTTGTTTGTAAATGTTTATTTGTTATTTTGCTTAGAATCTGAAATTTGTAATTTAAGCTATGGATTGAATTGCCGCTTTACTGAGATGGAAGAAGATGGGAAAAATGGTTAAAATCAATATTTATATTATAGAGTATTTGGATAGTTTTTTTAATTTTATGGTAAGAATAAAAATCAATTTTATTACAGCTCAAATTTTTTGTTCTAAATTCCTTCATTTATTGTCATAATTTTTTTGTAATTATTTTGGGATGAAAATTTAGATCTCGAGTTTTTTTTTAGCAGAGTGCTTAATATTATTATTATATATCTGCATTATGATATTATCTGATTATGATATTAATTTAGTCAGTGCAAAACGGCAATCCAACTGATAAATGAGAAATCTTATTTTATAAAAGTTTATTTTCTTGTTAAGTTATTCTGATTTGAAAACTAGTTGAAGTGAAGAAACAAAGGCAAACATGCTCATTTAAAATCTTTTATAAATTATAATTTATAATTTATAATTTTATAATTTATTTATTAAAAAAATATTTTTTTAATTGTAGGCTACACAGAAGTTTTCCAAGCAATGAATATATTTCAAAGACTTAGTATTTTGTTATATAATCATAAAAATACTACAAATTAGACCAGAATATATGCCAAAAATTCGAGAAAGAAGATTGCTGAGACATGAATTTGAAGATTGATGTGACAACAGTCACATTCAATCTTTAGTTATGGCCTAAACACTGTTCGATTCTCTCATGATCTAAAGTCCCAAGGAGAAAGACGAGACTATTATTTTTCTTGTGACTCAATTGATAGTCGATCAAAAGAGTGAATATTTATGCAATCTGACAAGTGTAACAACTTCCTATCAGCTGTTGATAAGGAAGTGGCTACAATAATAGTTATTATAATTATTACGTCATAGATTTAGATAACAAAGACTGCAAAGATACAATACCAAATTTTTGGTCAAGAAAGCAACTGACAACTGCAACATACTATTTATTTAAATTGAGACGTCTATTTACGTTTTAGAAAGTTGAAATGGAAAAGATGTTGTTCTTGTTGGCATTGCAAGACTATTTTGTAATATCAGCAAGAACAGTAGAACACAATTGTTATTTTTATTGTGCATTAATATGTAAAAATGAAAGCATTTAAAAGCCTTCTAGACTAACATTTTATTGTTTGTTAATTTTTTTATCTTGGTGATCAACATCGGTTTCTAGAAAAATATTATCAGAAGTCTGCTATTCAGTTAAGTAGTATTAACGGAAATTTCTGCATTTTTGATAATTTTTAAATTTTGCTGAAAATGGGTATTTCTAATTATTGTGAATATATTAGAAGCAGTTATTACAGCATGATTTTTTAAAAAAAAGGCAGTAAATGCATATTTTAAACAGTCTTATGTATGTCCTAATTTTAGCTTTATTTCAACAATAATTTGCTCTTTTGAAGTGAATAAAAGCCCAACAATAATTGAATCAGTAACATTTCATCAATTGTCTGCATATTTTTTCCAATATTCCTCAAAAGGATATGATCTTTTTTGTGGTATGATGGAAAATTTGAAACTTGATATCAATTTAAAACAATAATTGAAAATTGCATTGGTCTATGCAGGGGCGGCTTGAAGGCGGTGCAACGCGTGCAGTTGCACAGGGCCCTGCACTTGCCAAAGCCTGACCTCCACATTTTAAACAATTATAAGAAAGGGCCCCGCAATCTTCCAAACCGGCCGGGGTCTATACCTGGTTAGTTTGTATAAAAGTCTCGAGGTCCTGTTATGTCTGAATAAGGCTACATATCTACTCCAGTAAATCTGAGTCAATACTACATACAATGATCATGCAATGATCAGATACTTGCTTATTAATTATTACATAATAACAAGTACAATGTGCTAACCATTTGTTATATAATAATATTCAAACATCACACTGCCTTCCAAAATATTTGTTTAACAAAATATCAAAAATTTTATCTAATTACTATAATTCTATAATAGTCAAAATATATATTGTTTTCAGGTATCCTGCCTCCCAGGTAAAATCTAATCTTCAATTTAATTAAAAAGGTTAAAGGATTATCTATGCAATTATGCTATTGAGAAAAGAGTCAAACCATTAACTCTAATATTATCTTAACAATAAACTTAAATTTATGCTATATTCACTTGCTTATTGTTGTTAGTATTGGTTTAATTCTGTTGTGGCTGTTATTGCCTAATTTCCTGTGGCTGCTGTTGCTTGTTTTATTATGGCAGCTGTTGCCTGTTTTATTATGGCTGCTGTTGCCTGTTTTATTATGGCTGCTGTTGCCTGATTTACTATGGCTGCTGTCTTCTGTTTTACTATAAAAATATTCCAGGAAGTGCAGTTTTTTATTTTGGTAAATTAATTAAAATGTTCATGCAAAATAAATTTGTTTTAAAATAATTTGGTTAATTTAGTGCATTGGTAACAACTGTGGGTAGAAAAACTACCACAGGATTTATTTTTATTACAGTAATGGCATAATCTGAATTTTTGTTGTATAAAGAGCATTATATGTATACAACATTTTAAGTTGACAAGTTGTAGATTTAACAAAATTTGTGCAATCTTCAGATGTAATTAATTTTGGGTTTGTCACTTTATAAAATAGCAATGATGTGAAATGTGCTGGCTGGCAATCTTAGGGCTCCATGTACTGGCGGATGATTTACATGTGGCAGCCAACACTTTCAAAAGGATTGGTGTACAAAGTCAGACATGACACACTGTGGGAAACCATAAAACGATTACAGGAAACTGCCCAAACGCACATACCATGTCTGATGTCATTGCAAACGCAGACAAGCCAAAAAACGAGATAAAGCAGGAGGAACTCTCTCATACTGCCACTTTTCATGTAAATCCATAACCCCATTAAAAGTAGAAGCGTTTCAGGGCAGACGGATTCCCTGTGCTTGTACATTTATTAATATTTAAGCTGGTGACCAGACTTAGTTAAGCAATAACTTTTTACTTGTAATTGTTAGAGCATGCGTTAGAGGATAGAGTTTAATATTTCTTGAGTTTCTTCATAATGATGGCTGTAAAGTGAAACCATGTTTGATTTTGGAATTAACACTCAGATAGATTGTGAAAAATTAGTGACAACTCTCATCCAAATTTTAAAATGATTATTTCGAGATTTTTGGTAATAGTATAATAATTTACAATTAAAAT